>VMDR010002032.1:0-24603 GCA_007922815.1 Macrotus californicus | reverse complement strand
ACTGGAGTAGAGGTTATCTCTGAGAGCGGGGGTGTCGGAGGGGGCACAAGGGGGCTCTTGAGAGCCGATGGCCTCCTGCCTGGATCGGGCAGGGGTGCCGTCTGCTCATGGGCACAACGGAAATGGCTTCCCGTTACACTGAGGACTTGGCTGCCTCACTTCACTGTGATGCCGCGAAGTAGAATGAAAACATGATTTTAATTCAAAGTGAAAAACGTTCATTTTAAAGGTTTACAAAAATATATATTTGCCCATCACACTGACCCAGCAACCCAGCCTCTCGGGATCTGTCCTTGAATCCACTGTGCTAAGTTCAGGTGGTTTTCTAAAACGATTTTATTTATTTATTTTTAGAGGCGAAGGGAGGGAGAAAAACATCAGTGTGTGGTTGCCTCTCACACGCCCCCTACTGGGCACCTGGCCTCCAACCCAGGCGTGTGTCCTGACTGAAAATCTGAAGGGGAACCCTTTGGTTCACATACAGGCTGGGGCTCAATCCACTAAGCCGCACCAGCCAGGGCTAAGTTCAGGTTTCTATACAGAAACCTCTTCAAAGACCAGAACCTGAGAAAGGTGTTTTCTCAGTCATGTAAAAAAGGCTGAAGTTGGCCGCCTGGACTCCTGTCTATTCCGTCGCTGCTAGTGCTTGGCGGCAGAGGAAAGCAGGAAGCTCAAGGGGCCACCTTTGCTTTAAAGGCCTGCCCCCTGAAGTCTCAGCTCTGGCTCCAAGCATCCTTCTCTCGCTAGCTTGCTTGCTCCTACCTGACTCCAAGCCCCCGTCAAGCCCAGCAGGCCCCCCAGGCTCCACCTTCTCCTCCCGTCCTCTCTTCCCTAGTTTAAATTTCCCACTCAAGCCTCACAGTCACTCTCTTACACACACCTCTTGCACACGCCTCACAGTCACTCTCTTGCACACACCTTGACTCCACGTACTCCTCCCTTCTTTTATCATACTTTTGGGCAGAACCCCAACCTGGTCAAATCCAATTCCACCTGCCCTGCACCTGAACATGCCTGATATACAGCTCCAAGCTATGCTGAGTCTTCCTCTGGCCTCCTGGCCCCTAACCTGACTCCTACCCCAACCTCTGCATTCTCTACCCCGGTCTCTAACCTGAATCTCTAACCTCCCTAACTGGGGCACTCCTGCTGCCGGGACATCCTATCCCATTGTTCCTCTCAACTCTTGTCACTTTTGTAAACATGGGGCCACTGTGGAAGGCCAAGTACAATTTGTGGGGAGAGCAGGGGAGAGGATAAGGAAGACCCCAGAAAGAAAGAGAAAAAAGCAAAAAGGAGTCCACAATATTAACTCCAAACTCCTGGATGGTGTGGCTCAGTGAATTGAGCACAGGCCTGCAAAGCAAAGAGTCGTCAGTTCGATTCCCAGTCAGGGCACATGCTTGGGTTGGGGGCCAGGTCCCCTCTGGGGTGCGTGCGTGAGGCAACCACACATGGATGTTTCCTCTCTTTCTCTCTTCCTTACCCTCTATCTAAACATTAATTAATTAAAAAACTAAAACAAGCTGGCTGTGCCAGGATTCCGTGCACACGGTCCATGGCAGGAAGAGACACAGGGCAGGGAAACAGCTGATGGGTGGCAGGAGGTGGCGCGTTGCACATGGTGGGATGCCTTGCTTATATTTTTACAAACTGGAAAGGCTCCTGCAAGCGTGTGTTCTTTAGATGATCAAAACCCCCATAAAGTTATTGCTGGAAAAGGAGTTTCTCCAAAACTCCAACCTGCCTGGGCTGTAGAGAACTCACAGCTAGCTGGTACCCAGAAGCTATGGACACAGCTCCCCTGCCCCTCTGGGGAGACCTTATTTTTGTCTTCTCCCTCCGACCTTACCAAGCTGGGCCATGGGTAAGTCATCCAAAGGGCAGGTGAGCAGTGTTACTACCTTTCTTCACATCCCGGGCCTCCAGCACTAGAGGGGGGAGGGGACCAACCAACGTCTTTGGAAGTCCTGCAGACACTCCTATCCGTCCATCTGTCACTGCCTCCTGCTCAGCCCTGTCTTGGGCCAGCTGGGGCCCCTCAGCAACACCAGGGACCAGCTTTGATTCTCACCTGCCCCTTCGGTGGGGCCTCACCCCCTGCCCTTCCCTGGCTTTGGGACAGAGCCGTGGGGCGCTCTGTTCGCTGATACTACTACAAGCATACTCTGACACTTGGGGCATTAAAATGCCAGTCCTGAGTGACCCTGAGTGCCAGTCTGTCAACCCTGTTTCAGGCGCGGACTTGGGTGCGGGAACAGGACTGTCCTTCCTTATCTCCTGTTTGCCTCCTGGGGGCATGGGTAGGAAAGAGGCCCGGCTTTATGGTTTGTTGGCAGTGGAGGCCTTGATTTCTGGCACGTGTGGTTAGATTAACTCAATTTGCTGTCTGTAACACTCAATGCCCTGTGCCAACATAGGCACTTGGAGTCACTTTCAAAGGGCCCTGCACTAACTGGCACCACCTTCTCCTTACTGGGATGCGGACACCTCGTCCAGCGCCTGGCAGCTCTGGGTCAGGCAGGCTTTCTTCCAGGCGGTGGCAGTGAGAGGTGGAGAAGCCTCCTGGGAAGATGTGCCATTCACCAGCTTCTGAAGACTAGGGAGCCTGCTGGGGTTAGAGCTCCACACTCGTGAACCTGAAAACAGACGTGCACTGATTGTGAACTGCAGGACCCTTCTTTTGCGGCGCCTTGGGAGGGCATCAGTGAACAAGGACAGGCGGGCGGGACAGAAAAGGCAGAAAAGCCCTTCCAGACATAGAATCCGAGAGGAACAAAGTCTAGGAGGTGGAAAGCAGGGTGGCGAGTCTCGGAGAAATCTGGTGGGACTGGGTTGGGGTGCAGGGCGGCGGGAGAATCCCACACGCCGTCCAGCCAGCTCTCCCTGCGTGACCTCGTGGATCCTCCCCCATCCCCGGGACCGCTGCGAGTGTAACCTCATCTTAGGGAAGGGGAGCGTGGGGCTCAAAGGTAACGCCGGCGAGTCCATCTCTGGAGCAGGAGCTGGAGCTGAGCTGGGCAGTCCGCGCGTGTGGCAGGCCTTGGTGCGAATTTTGGAGGCCCCGTCCCGCACGGGATGGGCAGGCCTGGGAGGAACACAACGCCGTGCGGAACACAACGCCGTGCGGAGGACGCGGCGTGCGGGGTCAGGCTGGCTGCCGCCCTGAACCCGAGGGTCCCTCTGAGCTGTGAGCGCTGGCCCGGGACGCGGCCGAGGCCGACTACAGACAGGCGCGGCGCTGTTAGCGCACGACGCCGCGCCTCTAGACCCCGCTGGGCCCTCGCTGCTCCCCACCGCCAGACTTGGAAAAGTCCCCCGCGCATGCGCGGCCCCGCCCGCCCGGAGGCCGCACGGCGAGGACCAGAATGCAGCGCGCGGGGCCGGCCCCGGGGCACGCCGGGACCCGTAGTAAGTCGCGAGGCACGCCGGGACCGCCCTCACCTGGCCAGCGGCGGGAGCCGGAGGGGCCCAATGGGAGTGGCGCCCGGTCGCCCCGCCCCGCGCCGCCGGACGTCTGTGCCGGGACATGGCCGCCGCCGGTGCCGGCTCCTTGGGCTGAGCACCCGCCGCCGGGAACCAACCGCCGCCCTCAACCGTCCGCGCGGGCGGGCCGAGGCGCCGCCGCGCCAGCGAGAAGTCGCGGAGGGGGAGGAGGCAGCAGCAGGAGGCCGGCGCGGCTGCCGTAGCCGGACACATGGCGTCCATCTTACTGAGGAGCTGCCGCGGCCCGCCTGTCCGCCTCCCGACCTCCCGCGCCGCCGCCCGGAGGAGTAAGTGTACGGCCGACGGCGCGGGCCGGTGTGGCCTGGGAGGGCCAGGGGCCAGGGAGGGACCGAGACGGGCGACGCGGCTCCCAGGCGCTGGGTCGGTGTTGCGCTCGAACGCGACCCGGGGCAGGGGTCACCCCGGGCTGGGGCCTTGGCGGGCCCTGCCCCTGCGCCTCGCCCGGGCGGCGGTGAGTGCCGTGCGCTCGGGACAGCCCGGCGCGGGCGGCGGCTTGTGACTCACTCGCGCTGTGACCTCAGCCGCCCTGCCGCTGGCCGCCGTGTCCAGAGCGGCTTCGGAAAGTTTTGCAGGGAGCGCGCTGACAGCCAGCCCCGGGACGCTCTCGGCGCTGGTCTCCGGGCCGATCTCGATGGCACGCGCAGCCCATCACGAGGATAGTCGTGTTCTTGGGTCCCTTCCCTAGCTCTTGAGATGAAGTGGCGGTCTGGCAGACCCTGGCGAGGAGGACCTGCGGGTTTGCGGGTCCTCCATGAGACCGGCACGGCGTTCTGGAGTGTCTGTAGAGGGTCCCTAGATCTTGCCGTGCGGGACCCCGGCCAGGTCCATGGTGCCCAGAGCTTCGGAGACCCTCGCAGTGACATGGAATCACACCTACTGCCGGGCGCTTCGGGGTCCACGTGCTGGGCGCCGGCACTCTCTCGTCCCCTCTCCCTGCCTCTTTTCTGTCATTACCTTCCTGAGACTGTTCCTTGTTTGTACGATTGGGGGAAAGACAAAACTTGCCCAGTAAGGCTGAGAGTCAAGTGAGATGATGTACTTTGAGGTGCTTCGCAGTTTCCCAAGATACTGCAAGAAAGAGACGTGATTCTTTCGGCGGTAGCCGCTCAGACCTTGGTGCGGGCGAGTGGCGTCTGGGCCCCGCTGGGCTAGCAGACGGTTTGGAGCTGGTCGGACCTTTATGGGGTTGTGTCCTTTCGGAAATACAAATTTTTCCTGAGATTACGGCCTCGCTATAGCCGGTTTGCTGCGGGACCCACCGGGACCCACAGGGACCCCGGAGCCCTGAGCCCTGGGAAATGACATGCAGCGGTGCTGTGTGGCCTTTGCTGGAGACATTGGACGCCACTGTGATTCTTTGTCCCAGTTACTGAGTTAAAATTGCTACGTTGTTTACTGCGGCCTGCACCTTGTTCAGGTTCCCTTTACTCGGATACCTGTTTGTCCTGGGGCACACTTTCCTGTTGTCCCACCGAGACTGTTTCCTACGGACAGCACCTGGGACGTTCGCTCTCACTTGCACTTAGTCTCTTCTTGGCTGTGACAGCTCCTGACTTCCCCTGGCAGGTTTGAGGGGGGCTGCTCAGACACAGGGCAGGATGCCCCCTGTGGGGTTCGTCTGGTATTTTCACAGGGTCAGACTGGGTTTGTGGATTTGGGGGAGAAGTGTCCCAGTTGCACCCACTGGCAGTGTGATTTATGGCGATCACGTGGCCTCGTGGGGGCTGAGGTGCTGCCCAGCTGGTCCTCTGCAGTGACTGCACTTTGCCCATTTCACACCCTGCTCTTGTGGAGGGGATGTTGAGTGCCAGGCGTACTTGGGAGTGGACTGGTCTGCCTAGAGGTGGGCTGACCACATTTGCTGTAGGCCAGGTGGGAGAGCAGCAGCCTGCAGGAAGGTCCAGCCTCTGGCCAGGCTTGAACAGGAGGGCTCAGGAGGAGCCCCTGGGGAGCCTGGAGGTCTGGGAGCGGGTGCATGTGAGCGGCCCGTGGCCCTCCAAGTGCTCTGCCTGCAGCAGCTGGGGGTAAGGATTACAGTGTGGAAGAGTGGTCTCCAGGAAGCCAGGTGAAGAAAGGTGTGGGATGTAAAATACTACTGGTTTCTGCCCCTGCTCCTGGTTCCTGCCAGAGCTCCAAAAGGCCTTGGGATTTCCAGAGCCATCCGAATGTCTCCTGTGATTTATAGTGAGCCCCTTTCCTCTAACCTGAGTTTATGTTAGTGAGGCGCCTGTAATCAATGGCCTGGACCTTCTAACCCCATTCCCAGCCTCCAGGGAGGAGCGGGTCTGGAGAATGAGTTCACTTGCCATTGGCCAAAAATGTGATCCATCATGCCTAGGTGGTGAGGATGCAAACTCCTCCACAGGGGGCTCAGGAGCTTCTGGGTTGGTGGCACTTGGTGGCCCCACAGGGACAGAAGCTCTTGCATTCAGGACTATTGTGGACCTCCAGCTATGTACCTCTGGGTCCAGATGTTTACCTGTAGCCTTTATGGTACATTGTAACAGTAAGGAGGGCACGATCTTGAGTCCTTCAGCATTCCTGTGTCAAATTGCCAAAACCCGACTAAATCCCGGAAGCGGGCGATTGCAGGGTTGAGGGCTGCAGAAATGAATGAAGCTTAGAGTCTCCTCTTTACGAGTTCGAAAGTAGTTGAGAACACAGAAACATTTGTTGGTTAATTTACCCAACACCCTCTTTTGAGTACTTAGTGCCAAGGACCTCGCTGGATACTAGGCTTAGAAAAGATTAAAACATCCGTTCTCTGTAGGAACCCCTGAAGAACACAGTGTGGGAGGGCTAGGGAAAATGCTAAATGATCTCATCAGGATGTGATATAATTAAGTGACGTTCTAAAGTACAGGTGATTCTGTATATCTGTGCCTGTTCCCATACCCATCTGTATTTTAGATATCTTGCTTTATTAATTACCCCTTACACAGCTTCAGTCTTCCCCATTCTTCTGATTTCTTTCTTTCTGTCAACATTATATTCATTTAAATATTGAGGGCCCACTTTATGCCAGATAATACGTTTGACTACATCAGGGAGCAAAACAAATCAACATTCTTGCCCTTATGGAGCTTACTGCTGAGTGGCGGTGAAGATGGATATCAGACACTGAACAATGGATACAACTAATTGCAATATATAATGTGTTAGATGGTGTTAAGTATTATGAAAAAATAAAAGTAGAACAAGGTAAGAGACATCAGGAAGTGTGAGGAGGGGCAGACTGCAATTTAAATAGAATCATCAGTGTGGGCTTCCTGGAAGAAGTTGACATCAGAGCAAAGACTTGGTTAAGGTGAGTTAGCAATACCAATGTCCAGGGAAGAGCGGTCTAGGTGGAGTCATTAGCTCTAAAGAGCCCTAAGGCATGAGTGTGCCTGAACAGCAGGAACAGCAAGGTGGTTTGGACTCAAGTGGTGGCAGTGGAGGTACTGTGATGTGATCAAATTTAAAAAGAAAAAATTGCCAAAACCGAAGGGTTCATGGGAACCCCTGGATTTGTAGTTGGCAGAGTGTGGGCATCCCGGGCACCCTGTTTGCAGCTGACATGTGAGGTGGGGACTGAGCCTTCACCTACAGGTCTGCCCTGAGTCTGGGCAGCATCAGGAGTGAATTGCAGGGCGCCCGGCTGGAGTGGGGGAGTTGGTTGTTGGATGAAAGACAAGACAAAGGGGCTCCCAGAAGGAGGCTGCTGCTGAGGGGAATGGAAAGAGGACAGAGCCCTGGGGCCCACCTGGGGTCTCCTCAGGAGGCCGGGGAAGCCTTCAGAGTCTGGGGAGCAGGTAGAAGGGGCTGTGGGGTTCACACCGCTTGCAGATGTGGGTCAGGCAGGGGCCCCGGAGAGCTGAGATGGCCACATTCTTGCTGGGAGCGGATTCTGAGTCAGCCGGAGTCGGGGGGACTGGCCCAGGCACGGGGGAGGGGGCTTCTGTTTGGGAGACAACAAGGGGGGCGCTCCTCCACTGGAGTGGTGTTTCCTTCGCCATGTGCTTTTTGATTTTGACTGAAACTGTGATGTTTGAGTCACGGCAGCTGCAGCCCCCACCCTACAACTGGGCTGGCCTCCACCTGCAAGGTCCTGAATTTAATGTTTGACAGAGCCACCCTCCTGCTCAAGAAAGGGAGGTTTGCCCGGGCTGACACTGGCCTCCTGTTGAGACATGAGTGACTGCTGGAAGTCTGTATCCCCAGAGGGTCCCCTGTGAACAGCTTGGGTCCACCTTGCCCGGCCTGCTCTGAGGGTGCCTAGGCATGGAGCCTGTTCCCTGCCCTGTCCACCTTCCCTCCTCCCTTCTGCTGGCTCCCAGAGTTGGCTTTCTGTGACCCAGACCTGCTCCAGGCATTCCTGCCTGCAGGGCCTTGCGGTGCCAGCCTGCCTTCCCTGGCGCACTGCCTGGCACCCCATCAGAATCAGTCTTGTCCCCTTACAGACTGTTCCCAGCACAGGGTTTGATCATGGACGGGCCTGACTGTCAGTCATGTGGATGAACCTTGAACTCAGGCTTATGGAAACTAGGGCAATCGCACATACATCAGGATCTTAACGTTGTGCTCTATGCTCGTCAGCAGCGTCCAGCCAAGAAACAGCTTGCTGTTGGCATTTGTCCAGTCGTTCTCAGCCCTCGCCCCCTCGTGTGGGCAGGGAGGGTTTCGGGTCATTTTTACATGGGTCTTGCTGGCACTGTGGGGCTGCCTGTGCGTGGGGTCATGTGTGCCCTGACCTCTGCCCATCAGAGCCAAGCTGGAGCGAGGGGGCGTGGTCCCACCTGGGAGGACCTGAAGGCTAGACTTCCTGGGTCCTTGCCGGGTGGAGCCTGGTGTCCCTACTTGGGATGTGAGGGACCCAGGGCTGCCTCGAAAACCTGTTCCTCATGGGGACAGACCCTCCACCTGGCAGCACTCTGAAGCTCTCCAGCATGCAGACGGGTTCCCAGCAGTGAGCCTCACAAAACGGGCACTCTCTCAGACTCTGAAAGGTGCGTCCGAGTACAGTGCCTGGCCTGAGACTGATTCTCTTGTTTTCCTTTGTTTTTGTCGTAGGTGGTCTGGGGGGTCACGCCTGTCTCAGCTGTGCCAACACCGTGGGGTGGATGAGCCGCATGTAAGTAAATGAGCGTCGCTGTCTGCCCTGAGTGCACGTGGGTGCTGCGTGGCCCCTGGGGAGCCAGCACCTCCTGCTATCATGTGCTCTGTGTCTCTTCTGTCTCGCTCTGTCCTTTAGTTTTGACAGACAGAACCACACCCACGGGTGAGCCTGTGGGAAGTAAACAAGTGTTCGCAATCCCAGTGCCTGTTACAAATATCATGGGCACTTTGGTCCGCTCCGGTCTTTTTTCTTATGTGCCTGGTTTTCCGACATCCAGTGGTGCCCACATAGTGTGTCTGCACACAGCGTGTGTACCGAACGGACAGGTCTCTGCTCCCACACAGCTGCCGTTTGTAGCAGCCCATCGCGGATTTGTGCAGGAAGACGCTGGGTGTGGGCAGGCAGTGTTGTGGATGTGGGGCTCTGTCAGTGAGCCCCAGGTGGGCCCCGCCTCACACGCACAGTCCTGCACAGAGGCACTTGCTGAATGAGTGCTGGCCACGGGGCTTGCCCCCACCGTGTTCTGGGGACACAGCTGGAACGTGGTGAACTTCCCTTTGGTGAGAGAGGTCCGTGGTGCTGCTGCAGGGCCGGAGGGCTTCCTGGAGGCCGTGACATCCACCCTTCTCTGTTCACCATCCCATGCACACTTGAACTTCTTTTGGAGCTGCTTTCCCACCTGCCATCCCCTCTGCGTAGCATCCCTGTGGGTAGTCTGCTTCAGACACCCTGTCGTGCCCGTATTGGGACACCCAGACCTCTGTCCACCTGCCTGGACAGCCAGAGCCGAGACCCTCTCTCCCAATACCCCCGATTCTTCTGTTTGAGGATACAGGACCTCCTGGCCCAGTGCTGCTCAGCTGGCCCCTCACAGCCCCTTGCTGTGGAGCTGTGGAGTCTTTCTTACTTGAGATTATTACTTTGTTACCTCATCTTGCCTATAAAGCTTTTGTGGAGGATGCTTTCTGGGACAGGTTTCATTCTCTAAAATGAAAACTGCACAAATCATACGCGAAAACTTGGTTGGTAAAGCAAGCCCATTTTCCGTTTTAAGGCCTTGTAGTGTGCTCAGGTGAGCTGCTAGCCCTCGGGGCCTTCCACCCTCCTGCCGGTGTCTCTGCCGTGGAACTGGCATGAGGGCAGCGTCCCTGGGGACACAGCAGTCTGTCTGAAAGCCCCGCCCTGCTGTCAGCGCTCCGGCTCTGGCGCTGGTCAGGTTCTCCAGTGGGACTTGTCATGAAGAACCTCTCTGTGGCGCGGAGCCTTGGGTGTTTCAGCATAGGGCGTCTTCACTTCTGGCCTTTCCAGATTTCATTCAGAGGTGAACTTGGTAGCCTTCCGGTAGCATTTCAGGGGCTGGGGCCTATGGGTGGCTGGAAGCAGGGCAGCCCAGTGCCCTGAAGGTACAGGCCTGGTAGCCCGGAAAGATGTGGCCCCACAGGGCAAGGCAAGGGATCTGGGATCTGGGTTTTTGTGTGAAGTCTTTGGGTTGGTTGTTTTTGTTTTGTTTTTAGAGAGAGGGGACAGAGGAACAGAGGGAGAGAAACATCGACCTCTTGTCTTTCATGTGTGCCCTGAGTGGGGACCTGACCTGCACCCCAGACACTGTCCTGACTGCTGGGATGATACCCAGCCCTCTGGGCCACACCAGTCCAGCAGGGCACGAAGTCTCGGGTTTCCGAGTACTTAGGGGGCAGCCCCAGGTGTGGGGACCCCAGAGCTTGCAGGGCCAGCGTGCCTGTCTCCCCATGCAGGGCATCTGTTGTCCACATTGGTCTGTGCCCACCGTCCACCTTAGTGAGCTCTCCAGCCAGCTCTGGTCTCTGGGGGACCAGGCCCTGCACGTCTTCTTTCCGGCCCCTCTGCCGGAACTGGAGAATTCTCTCAGGTCTTTGCGGGACTGTAACTGGAATATCAGTAAACCCATGAAGTCTTTGGGGATAGTAACTTTTAAAGTTGCACATCATGTTCTCAGGTGTAAATGTTTCGTTAGAATCTTTTTTCTTTCAGAAGAAGGGTTGTCGTTTCCGTTCCATTGTAGGCCGCCTGCGCTACCTTTTGGGCAGGTCCCAGGTGTGGTCTGTGGGGCGGCCAGAAGTCCGAGTGGTTTTTCCGTAAAGTAGGCATGTCTTTCGTTTTCACCAGTGACTTTGTTGATTTGGATATTCTGAGTTCGTCTGGTCTCTCCCACATGGTAGAACATTGATTGTTCTCAGTTAATGTCTCGATTGGATCGCTGTCAACTTCAGCTGGTCTGCCCGACCATGGAGCATCATCCAGTGGGAAACCTCTAGCACGAAAGTTCGCAAACACCATCTGACACGTGTTTGGTCAGTCCCAGCACCTTCTCCGCACACCGCACCCTTCTCCGCTCTTCAGTTGTGTTTTTACCTTTCCTGAAATAATAAAGCATAACATGCCAAAAGTGTTACATATGTTCTTCCATCTTTCATAGTAAAAGGCTCCACAAAAATTCTCCAGTTTTGATAAGTTTTTTTAAGTGCACACAGGTAGGACAGCTGTCACAATACAATCTAACAGAATTGTTTCAAATGAAGCTAAAGACAACTAAGCGCTAAAACCATCTTAGGGGGAAAACCAACTTTTTGGCCCACCCCGCTCATGGTGGTGGTGGTGGTGGCGGCGGGCCTCCCTTTTCACGGTCTTTCTTCAGTGACGTTACCCGGGTATGTCCGTCTCCCTGTGCCAGCCCCTGTACCCAGCTCCTGAGCCTCTCCGGCCTCTGCAGGTCGTGCCGGGGCCGTCCTCTCCCCGCTTTGGTCTCTCTCCTCTCTGGCTGCTGTGGTGCCGGCTCTCTCCGCAGTAGCCAGGCCTGTGGGCAGGACAGCCGGTGCCGCGCAGGCGCTCTGGCAGTGGCAGTGGCAGCGGCAGTGCAGAGTGGCTGCTGTGGGACGGCTCTGCACAGGGGAGCTGCTACTTCTCCTACTCCAAGGTGTTCTTATCAGGTGTGGGTGTAGAGTTTACCTTTTTAGGGTGCAAGTGCACCTGCGCTTGAGGTTCATGCTGGAGCACGAAAGCGCCCTGCTCTTGGCTCTGTTGGAGGCCGTCCCGAAGCACTGGGGCTGCGGGGCGGTCCCCAGGTCAGGCCACAACCAGGGAGTGTGTGGGCAAGCGGGGCAGCAGGACCCTGTTTCCTCTCTGCCCCTCCTTATTTTTCTCTAAAATGAATAAATAAAAATTAGAAAAAGTAGAAGTGCTTCATTGATGTAACTTTTTTATAAGTTCATACTTTTTAGAAAGTTAAAGAATAAGAACTATAAGACTTTTGCTGAACTCAGTTCAGTTCAAATTAGGAATTATAGATGAGTCAAAATCTTATGTCTCAGTATCCAAAAACTTTACTTTTTGTTTTGATCGCACAATATAAGAGAACTGGAGTCACACAGGTAAGTAATTGCAAGCGGTAACCATTTGTATCAGTTGTTACAAACTCTGTCTTCACTTGAAATGGTCCGGACCCCTGCAGGGTGGGTAGGTGGAGTCCAGGCTCGCTGCTCTCAACCGCCTGTGCGCCTGTGCCCCGGGAGCGACGGCGGGGAGCCTGCACAGCTTGGAAACCTCGTTCCGTGGAAGAGCTGGCGTGGTGGGAGGCAGTTTGCATTCCTGCGCCTCACTCGTGCGGCCGCTCACAAGACTGGGAATGTTAACGTGTTGGTGACAGGAGCCCCCTGCACGCGCTGCACGGGATGTCACGGGGCCTTGGGCCTCCGAGAGGGCTGGAGGCTGCGGGCCGTGACGTCCAGGTCCCCGCTGCGGGAATGTGGGCTCGCCTCCTGTCTCCGGGCAGGGATGGCTCTGCTCCTCTGGAGGTACCCTCTAGTTGCCGTGCTGCTGGCCGTGTGCCCCTGAAGAGCAGGGTGGCTTGTGAAGGGTTGGCATCCTCTCAGGCCAGGCCTTGGGCTGTTGTCCTGGGGAGCTGTCCCCTCCAGGGGGATGTGTTAGCTGGAGCTTCGTGACCTACAGGGTTGTGCTGGTGGCACGCTCACACCTGGCTGCAGGGGTGGTGGGGCTGCGACGGAGCCTGCTGTCCAGTGGCTGGGCCTCTGGCCCCAGGAACAAGCTTCTCTATCCAGCGCGGCTTAGTCTTCCTCCTTGCGGAGGGCCGGCGCGATGCTGGGTTGAGGTGCATGCCCGAGTCGGCATCCTAAAGTCAGACAAGCCACTGACAAATGTCCCCAAGCTTTTTTTAAAAAATATTTTTAAAAAGATTTTATTTATTTATTTTTAGAGAGAGGGGAAGGGAGGGAGAAAGAGGAGAGGAACATCAGTGTGTGGTTGCCTCTTGCACGCCCCCAACTGGGGACCTGGCCCGCAACCCAGGCATGTGCCCTGACTGGGAATTGAACTGGCAACCCTTTGGTTTGCAGGCTGGCACTCAGTCCACTGAGCCACTCCAGCCAGGGCTAGATGGGAATTTTTAAAATAGTAAATGACGCAGTTCTGTGCTTTTGAAATGGTAACCCTTTCTGGCCTGAGTGTTAGTAGTAATCTCCCTAACGTGCTTGCAGGCAGTAGACCCAGGGCCTCACAGGCCCTCTCTGGGCACACCGTGTGCTCCTCAGCTCAGTCTTCACATGTCTGTGTGTTGGCTGCCCTGGGCACTGGTGATGTCATGTCTCCTCGTAAGGGCCACTTGCTCCTTTGCCACTCGAGGGTTGGAAATTGGATACGTAGGCTTGACACGGCCAGGAGCGAGGTCGAACTCTAGGTGTGGGCAGTGTCCTCACAGCACCGAGAGCTGAGGCTGGTCCAGGGCCGCTGGCCACAGCCTGTTCCCCAGCCACAGGTGGTGGAGTGGCGACCTCAGCCCGAGCAGCACGCCTGTTCTCTGTGCAGCCTGGCCCATGGGCCGTGACTGTCAGACAGGGAGAGTTTGAGGGCCCTCCACAGGACAGGAGAGAGGCTGGCAGGGGATGGTCAGTGAGGGGCCAGCAGAGCCTGGTGCAGGCTGCACCTGCCCAGCACAGGCTGCGAGCTCACCCTTCAGCACCCCCTCTGTAAGTGGGGCGGCTGCACCAGCTGTTCCCCAGCTTTCTTCCAGCCCCGATTGGCGGCTTCCCAAAGGTTTTGATGGGGCAGTGGTGATGGCTGCCATGTCTGTGCTGGCTGTCGCTGTGCGCCCGACACCGTCCCGGGTACTTTGTGTATGAGTATAGTAGGGCACACCTTTATCAAGGATGCTCTTGAAGCACAGAGAGGCTGTTACTTCCCAAGGTCGCACAGCAGTAAGTAGTGGAGCTAGAGTTGAACTGGGTGGTCTGCCTCGGAGCTCAGGTCTGCGCTTTGGGTGTGGAGCCAGGTGCCAAGAAGACAGGTGGGAAGGAGCCGCGATGCCTCTCAAGTTCTTGGGAGCCTGCGGCCCCCTAGTGGTGGGTTTGTGCACTGTAGGGAGAGGCCCCGGGGGCCGGCGCTGTCAGTGGAAGAGGGACCCTGAACTAGGAGGGCCGGGTCCTCTGTCCCCGTTTGTGTTGTACACAGTGTCCAGTGAACACATCCCTGGGCTCTGGCTGGGCACCAGGTGCTGCGGGCGGCCCAGACCTCCCTGTGGGCTTCAGGGTGTGGACAGAGAGGGCTCTGAGGTGCTCACCTGCAGAGGCCCCTGTGGCTTCCCATGGGGCCTAACAGTCCTCCTGGCCCGTGGGGGAGGAGTGTGTGGGATGGAGTCAGGAGTGGCGTGGGCTAGGAGGACAGGGCTTTGGGTCAAGGGCTGGAGCAAGTCCTGGACCTGCCTGGGTGCAGGAGGGGTAGGGGCGCCAGTGCAGAGCAGAAGGGAGGGTCTGGGCTCTGGGCTGCAACCCTTGTTCGCAGCCATTTGCACCAGCACCTTTGGGCGGCTGATTCAGGGGTCTAGGTCACCCTCGACCGGGGCATCCTTGCTGATTTTCAGGACTTGTAGGTCTTTGTAGAAAGTCACTTGTTATGGGAGGGGACCGCCATGCCCCACACCCCACCTTCAAATTCTCAGTCTGTGGGAACAGGCCTCGGACCCCACCTCGGAGGTCTGTCTGTTCCCAGATCAAGCTTTGCTGCTTGTGTTTGTGTCCATCCTACCCACCTGAGGTCCCCAGCCCCCGGGGATGCGAAGCGAGGCAGCTGCGTAACCCTAGCTCTGGAGGGGAATGGCACCCCCCACCCCTGAGCGGGAACTGGGGTGAGGGGTGGGGGGAGATTCAGTAACAGACATGCTCTTTCCCTTTTTCCAGGCATGTTCCGCTGGGCTGTGCTCCCATGCACCCCAAGTACTTTTGCTTCAGAGGCGACTCCCTGGGCCACCGGACGCCAAGGCTTCAGCATGCGGGTGCAGTGGCCCGAGTGCAGTGGGCGCTGGGCTCAGAGGGTCTGCTGGGCCCCACGCCATGGTTCCTGCCCGCGCGCTGCTGGCACTCATCGCCCCCGCTGGGTGACGACTCGGTGGTGGAGAAGTCGCTCAAGTCCTTAAAGGACAAGAACAAGAAGCTGGAGGAGGGAGGCCCCGTGTACAGCCCGCCCAAGGAGGTGGTCGTGAAGAAGTCGCTGGGGCAACGGGTCCTGGATGAGCTGCGGCACTACTACCACGGCTTCCGCCTGCTCTGGATCGACACCAAGATCGCCGCGCGCATGCTCTGGCGCATCCTCAATGGCCACACCCTGACGCGCCGGGAGCGCCGCCAGGTAGGGCACGCCGCCCCACCCACCTCGTGGGTGTTTCATGGCCTTGGGCTGCTTTTCCAGGGGACAGGCCGCAGTCCGCAGAGTCACAGAATTGCATTTCTGCCCTGTTGTTGCTCCACCGCCCACGGGGCTACGTCTGGCCCTGAGATGGTTTGTGTTTGCTGTTCAGATCTGGGCCCCCAACTGGAGATTTCCTGACTGTCCATCTCAGTCGGAGAACCTGCTCTCAAGGCTCTGGGCCTCAGGAGCTGCTGCTTTTTCTTTTTAATTTAGTCTTTGTGTTTTCCCATTGCCACATCATCCCCCTGGAGCCTCCCCTCCTTCAAGAGCTTCTGCTTAGGCATTTGTCCTCAATCCCTCAAACGGTCCCCCCCGGCTTCCAGGTGCGCAGACTCCCGGTCTCTCTTACTTGGTCCCTGAAATACCTGATGGTTGTGCTGCGGGTTTTTCCTTCTTCCCCTTCCTTTCCCTTTTTGCTGATCCCGGGGAACAAGGGGCAGCACCAGGCTCGCAGTGCCCTGAGGTACTCCAAGGAAGGGCCCAGGAATGTCCCTTTTCTCAAAGGTGACTCCTAGAGGGTTCCTTCGTGAGAAAGTGGGGTCTTGACCACATCTTGGGAGTTAGCTGTGACCCGTAGAGTAACTGGCTTCTGGTTTTATACTGTTCTCAAGAATTTTCGTGGAACACACAGGTTGTTTTTAACTGGCTGGAGTTTTCCAAGCAGTGCTTTTGCAGAAGGGCACAGGTCGGTAATTTGAAGAAAGAACGGTGGGGTCAGAATCTCGGAACCCTGTTAGCGCTCACTGGGTGCTGATTACAGTGTGACACGTCGTGGCTCAGAGTCTCCTGTCCCCCCTGTCCGTTCTGCTGTGGAAGTGACAGGTCCTTGCTACTTCCTTCATTGAAGACAATATGAGCCATCAAGAAAAAAAGGTTGGAGCAGTTCAGTAAGCCCCTGGGCGAGGCCCCTGGTGGCCTGGCAGCGGCTACAGTCCCAGCCGTGGGCACTGAGAAGAGGGTCAGTAGAACCGGTCTGGCTTTCTCTTGGTTCGGGGCTTCACAGGTCGTGGGAATTTGAACAGAGCGCTGCTAGCCCTGACCACGACAGAGAAGTGACTCTTACCATCACGGCACTTACAGAGGCAGAGGGGACACCCATTAGAGACTGGAAAGTGTGTGACTGAAACTCACAGCAGCGGTGACATGGGAGACACTGCCGAAACGCGAATGCAGCTCCGTGTTCTGGGGGTGGGCGGTGGCCGGGGCCCCTGTGGGGTTGGGGCGTCTGGCGGGGGAGGCCTGGGCCTTGACTGCCACCGGGGGCCGCAGCATCTGTGCCAGGAGGGCCTCTGCCCCGAACTGGCAACCTTTTGGTTCCCAGGCCGGCACTCGGTCGAGCCACCAGCCAGGGCTAACATCTTTGTAAATCTCTTCGGCAGTGAATTTGGGATTTTGTCAAATGGAATTTCTGCATCTATTGAACGACCACATGGTTTTATCGTTTTTAGCTCTATTACTGAATGGCTGAGGTGTCAGACTACATAAAAAGCAAGACCCAGCAGTGTGCACCCCGTAAAAACACCTTGAACGTAGAGGCGCATGCAGACGGAAAGTACAGGGAGGGAGGGCGGCAGCCCACGGCCGTGTCAGAGCAGGTCTGGAGCGGCAGTGAGCAGGCACACAGGAGGCCGCGCCCCACACTCCAGAGGACACGGTGCTCCTGAGTGTGGGCCCGCCTGGTGGCGTGAGCCGGACTGGAAGAGCCCCGTGTCTGGTTCCCCACGTGGGAAGTGCCCAGGAAAGGCAGGTCTGCAGAGACAGGCCGAGTCTGTGTCTGCCAGGCTGAGCGCGGGAGTGGGGGTGAGCTGCAGGTGGGCACAGTGGGGACGTTCTAGAGCCAGCTTTTGATGATGGTGTCACAGTCTGTAAATTTACCAAAAATCGTTGAATTATGCCCTTAAAATGGGTGAAGGGTATGGTATGTAAATTAAACCTCAATAGAACAACTGAGAAAACGTTAATGTAGATAAGCCGGAAACACAGGCACCAACTTGAAGGGTCTTTCCATGGCCAAGTGTGGGACCATTTGGGCACAGAAACTGACACAGGCATGAATTGTAAACAAACGAAAAGTGTAAGGACCCAAGAGTCTGTTCTGTCACGAAGAGGAAAACGGACGTGAAGGAGGGGAGAGCGAGGGCCATGGGGGAGCAGACAGGCTTGTGTTGGGGAGCCACTGTTTGGGGAGTGCCAGGGCCATGTGACGGGTGAGTGACAGGGAGAAGGGTAGGTGTGGCCTCGAGGGTCTCCTCACCCGTGGCTCACTCCCAGCCCCACCCAGGAAGGGCCCCCCAGCTGGAAGTCTCTCTGGGAGACAAGGGTCGCCTGGACCCAGCTGGGGGGTGGTGTCTCTCTGCAGGACATCACCCTCCACAGAGGGGGCTTGGCGTGTGAAGAGGGCGTGGGGAGGGGTGGGGAGGGGGGCAGGCTTGGGCCTGGAGCCGTGGCCATCACCGTGAAGTGGCGTGCGCCAGGTCGTGACTGTGGAGGAGAGTTTTGCAGCCGGGTCCCTGCACCTTGCCCCTGTGCCCAGGATCTATGATGACCTCGAACTGTAGTTCTGTTGCAGGCGTCAGCCACGGTGTTTCTGTGGATGAAGCACTTGGGTTTTCCCTGGTGAGGACTGTGCACTGTAGTCCTAAATCTCACCATCTCAGGAAAAACCAGAGAGACATAGCATTTGGGGTCAGGGGCGTGGCCTCAGCCTTCCTTGCAGTGACCAGTCCTCAGCAGTCGCTCTTGGCTGGCCAGGCTAGCCTGTGGGCAGCGCGGTGTCTGCCTCTACTAGTTGTGCAGCGGCATTGATCCACGGCCAGTACCTTTGGGGGCGGGGTCGCTCCAGGCATGGGGGCTCCTGGCCAGCTTTCCTACAGGCCTTAGCGGATGGCAGTGGCCCTCAGGAGCTGCCCCTCGAGCTGCTGGGGGCCTAGGACTCCCAGCTGCACGGGCCTGCCAGTGCCCTCTGACTACACCACTCTCTGTAGTTTCTCCGGATCTGCGCTGACCTCTTCCGCCTGGTGCCCTTCCTCGTCTTCGTGGTGGTGCCCTTCATGGAGTTCCTCCTGCCAGTCGCCGTGAAGCTTTTCCCCAACATGCTGCCATCCACGTTCGAGACCCAGTCCAGCAAGGTGACCTCCCGCAGTAGCTGCTGTGGAGTTCTGTGTTCCTTCATGGTTGCTGTGCTGCGTCGGGCACCCACCAGGCACGGCTAAGGCCTGTCCTTCCTACACGCGTTTGAAGGCATGGCTTCTTTGGACCCGGGTCTTCAAGCCCAGGCTGAGGCCCCTGCGTGGGGGTGGGGCCCAGGTTGGTCTCTGGCCGTGCAGGCCCTCCTGTTTTAGTCAGGTGTTTTGGGGACATGCATCTCCAACCATGTGTGTGCTCCTGGCCAGCCCTGCTCGGGTCCCACAAAGTGTATGGGACGGGGCGCTGAGGGAGCAGCTTTGGGCACCCCACCCCCAGGGGGGGGGGCCATACCAGGGGGACAAGTCAGTGTCCTGTGTCTGCCCCACAGGAGGAGAGGCTGAAGAAGGAGCTACGGGTCAAGCTGGAGCTGGCCAAGTTTCTTCAGGACACCATTGAGGAGATGGCCTTGAAGAATAAGGCAGCTAAGGGGAACGCCACCAAAGACTTCTCCATGTTCTTCCAGAAGGTGCCTGACGCTCCGGAGCCCTTGTGGCCTCAGCCCATGGGCCCTGCGTGCACCTGCCTTACCTGGGAGTGGTCCTCATTGCCATTCTCCCTTTCCTGCTGTAACAGTGGGGGCGCCCCCAGGTGGGAGGTGGCTGCTGTGCCTGCGCTTGGTGAGGCCGAGCCTCTGTGAAGAGGGCTTGACCCTCCTGACCCCACTTACTCGCCTGCATCTGACTGTGCGGCCCCCCCCCAGGGCAGGGAGAGTTGGGCATGTGAGAAACGTAAAAACCTGCAGTCCTGACGGGCTGGGGAGCTGGGCTGGGTTGAGGACAGACCCCAAGGCTGCTCCACAGCTACGTCCGAGGTGGGAAAGGGTGGCGGGGCCTCCTGCAGTCACTGCCCTTGCCCTGTGGGCTGGGCCGGGCTGTGCGGGAGGGTGGGGTCTGAGGGGCTGCTTCTGCTTCCTCCTGGGGAGAGGGCAGTGTTGGGTGAGAGTGCACACTGGGGAGCAGGCCTCCACCATGGGCACTTGCCGTTGCTCCCGCAGATCCGAGAGACCGGGGAGAGACCCAGCAACGAGGAGATCCTGCGTTTTTCCAAGTTGTTTGAGGACGAGCTGACGCTGGACAACCTGACGCGGCCGCAGCTGGTGGCACTGTGCAAGCTGCTGGAGCTGCAGTCCATGGGCACCAACAACTTCTTGCGCTTCCAGCTCACCATGCGGCTGCGCTCCATTAAGGCCGACGACAAGGTGGGTGTGGGCGGGCGGCCTCCCCTAGAGCCCTGGGCCATCATGAGTAGCAGGAGGGCGTCACTGGTGGTCCGTGGCCCCAGACCACAGCTGTCCCTGCCGCGCGTGCACGCGAGCCTGCAGGGATGACAGCGTTGTGCCATGCAGTCCCCGCGGCTGCTCCCTGGTGTGGCGGCTGGGGACTCCCTGTGCTGCCAGGTGCAGTGAAGAGGTGAGAAACATCAGTGAGAGAGAGAAACATCAGTCGGTCGCCTCCTGTCGACATGCTCTGACCGGGGAATCAAACCTGCAGCCTTTACCTGTGCAGGGCGACGCTCCAAAGAGCCGAGCCACCCGGCCGGGGCAAAAAGGTGGATTTTAGTGCCTGCCTAACGCTTCATCACGTCAGAACTCACTCCTTTAGCCTGCCCTTTGCTACCCTACACAACACTCCAGTGAACTTCTTCCAGCGTAGATTTTTGCCCACGATCTCTGATAATTTCCTTAAATAGTGACCTGGAATTAGGCCTCTGAGTGAAAGGCAGGAAGTTGAAAGCAAGCCCCGGCTGCCCCAGCACTCACCTGCCCCTACCTGGTGCACTGTCTGCCTGGGCTTCTCTGGAGCCTTCGTGGAGTGGCCCTTCTCCTTGGCAGCGCCTCTTGCCTTGACGTCCGTGGGGTCTGGTGTTCCAGCCACACGCTTGTCATCTGCCTTTCAGGGGGAGTATTTAGTCCACCGTCTGTCTGTCCCACCTGTTCAGGACACTTGACCACTTTCCTTTACTTGTGGATAAGTCTGGTGTTTTTGTCCCCCGGTCAGCATGGTCTTTGTCACTCTGGCAGTTTCCCTGGAGGTGACAGCTTTCCCATGGCTCCCAGCAGGGCCGCTCCTTCCTTCCCAGGGCTTCTCCACACACTCCTCTCCACCTGCTGTCACTGGGCAGTGCCACGTCCCCAAGATGAGTAGTGACCTCCTAGCCTTCCTGCCTGTGGTCTCCATCCAGACGGTCTGCCCTGAACTGGCATCTCAGGACAGGCTGCCCATGTTTGTGGTGCGCGTGTCTTGTCTCCCTCTGGGTTCAGGGCACTCTTTGCTGGGTGCAGAGCTCCAGGCTGCTGTTCAGCAGGGTGGGCAGGCCGGTTAGCGTTCCTTCCGAGCTGTCCACCTGGCAGCCCCTGGGGTTTGCTTCGTGTTTGGAATTGGACCACTTCACAGCAGTGACGTGCCAGGTGTGTCTGTGTTTGCCACTGTCCTGTTCCGGGATCAGAGGGTCCCCGCCACCTCGTGAATCCCACCCAGGGACCCAGTGCTCTCCCTCAGCCCCTGTGCCTCTGCGCTCTCAGTCCCTGATCTCTCCTGGGTCTGCTCCCTCTTAAACCCATTTCTCAGCTCTTCGTTTCAGTCTTAGAAATGCTGTTTGGGGTTTTGCTTTTTTAAAGAAATATCACTTCTCACAGAAAATTGTCCCATCTTGCCCTGTTTTCTCAAACACGTCTTGGTTCGTGTCTGTGTATTCTGATAACAGCATAAAGTAGAGGTTCTTGTTTTCTCTCTCAGTTTTGCTTGTTCGCAGTGTTGAGTTTTTTCCAATGCAGGTCCCGTCTGAAAGGTCAGAGAGGTTGTGGGTGGTGTCTTTCTCTTCCTGCTGCCCCGCCATGGCCATGGCCCGAACCAGGGCCGGGCCTGCCTGTCTGATGAGCCCCTCTGCCCTCGGCCCCCGCCCAGCACAGCCTGGAGCCCCGGCTGCGTCACGAGGTTCACCCAGCTCCTCGCCTCTGCCCGCTCAGCCTGACAGTGGGCACTGGGGCTGTTTCCTGCGCCTTGCTTTTCTCGGGGCTGCAGCCCTCAAGGCCTGCCTGTCCCAGCAGCCCCTGACGCTGCTGTTTCTCCTTAGCTTGATCAGACCTGTCTGCCTCTTAGCGGTGGCCTGAGGCCTGGACTCACAGCCATTCCGCGTGGGCACATGCTGCTGATCCCCGTGGGCCCACGGAGAGCCAGCCCACAGACTTGCACTTGCCCTGACCCTGGTTGTCTCAGCTTTCCGGTGTCCACATGTGTGGCTGCGACATCCTGTCGTCTCTGGCTTCCCCGGGTGTTCTCCGCAGGGGCTGGTCTGGGGAAGATGCTCCTCGGGGTAGGTGGCACTCACAGGTCACCCTGAAGGGCCTGTGAGGACGGGAGAGCTGGTCTCTGCCGTGCTGTGAGCTCTGTCCCTGGGAGGGCGCTCTGGACATGCGCTCTGCCGGGGAGCCGGAGGCCGGCGGGGCCAGTCCCCCAGCTGCTCGCTCTCAGAGAGCCTGCAGCGTGGCCGCCCCTGACTCAGGAGAGGCGGCGCCGGGGCAGTCTGCTCACTTGCTTTGTGACCCTGGGCAAGTCCTTTCGCCACTGAGTGCCTCAGATTCCAGTGAAGCGGAATTGTAGCCAGACCGCCACGGCCAAGAGGGTGGAGTGGGCACACTGTCCCTGGAGAGGAAGCAGAAAGCAAACATGAGGAGACTGAGATGTGGGGAGAAGACGACCCTGGGACCCTAGGATCAAGGCAGTGGGTTGTCTTGGCGCCTCATAGGACCCAGCCACGGGGCTGCAGAAGCTGGCAAGGGCAAAGCTTACTCTGCCACAGTGCAGGACACGGTCGCCCAGTGGGACAGAAGACTCCAGACAGCCACCGCCCTGCTCCATCCAGGTGCCACAGGAAGTGCTGCCCCTCCCCCACAGGCAGTGGCTTGTGGGGGCTGAGACCTCTGCCCCACCTGGCAGTCCCAAGACACTCCTTTCCCCCGCCCCCCCCCATGGGGGGGGCGGTGTCAGAGGCCAGGTGGGGCCAGTAACGGGTGCTCCTGCCCCTCCCAGCAGGTAGTTGGCACCTCTCTCCCAGGGGCCTGCTGAAGCCCAGTGGGGAGCCCGGCAGGAAGGTGGCAGCACCTCGGGTGCAGTTCCCGGGGTTGGCAGACTCTGCGCCCAGTGCCCATGAAGGGGGCCTGTCACTTGTGGTTCCCTAGAAACGGCCACAGTGCCACTCGGGGCCTTAGGAGACCTGGCATGCTGGGGCCAGGAAGCCAGCGCAACAGTGAGGGGAAAGGGAGGGGCCAGGGCTTGGCCTTTATTGCTGTTGCTTTGGGAGTGGCCAGCTGGGGACATTCTGGGTGGAGCAGGAAGTGCGACAGAGGCTGGGGTTTGTGGCCAGAGGATTTCAAGTACGATTTTTGCACATTCATGCACCCACAGAACCTGGGCTGCTTGGGAGATGTAAGTAACTTCAGCCGTTAGGTTGGATCCACAGATGCTACATCGTCAGTTACAAATCCACTCCTTAAGCCCATGCCAGAGCCACGTCAGAGGGAGCCAGCTCTGACAGGCGATTGAAATAAGATCCAGAGTCTGATAACATAACACTCAGAGCATCCAGGTTCAGCAGGAAATGTCCCCTCATGCCCAGACCCAGAAGGATCCCAGAACAAATGGAAATGGTAACCCATGGGTGCTGGTGCTGAGACAACGGGGTAGAGACTCCAGGCATGGTCTCAGAGCCCCCGCCGTAACCCGCCTCCGCAGCAGTGATGACGTGAGCCTGGAAACGCCGTCTCAACAAAGAAAGAAGAGACAAAGGAGGACCCAGTGGGAGCTCCGTGAACAATGTAATCCAAAATAGAAAACGGGGCAGAAGATAGGACTGAAGAACTTCAATATGAAACAGGAGAAGTCACGGCCCTAAACTTCAGGGAGGAAACAGTGAAGAACTAGTATGAGCCCAGGGGCCTGTGGGGCTGTGGCAGAGCTGCTGGCACGTCATGGGGGTCCTGGAAGGAGAAGGGACAGGGCAGGGCTGAGGAAGTGCTCACGGAACAGGCGGCACACACTTCCCAAATCCAGTAACAGACAAATCTATGTTTCAGTAGCCGTGGGGGCCTCACCCAGGAGAAACCTACAGAAACCCCCACTGAGGCACGTTGTCGTGGGGCTGGCGCACTTACAGATGCTTGTGGAGTTGAGAGCAGTGTCTCACCTGCAGGGAAGAGCGTGCAGACTCGTCAGGGACCCTGGAGGCCACAGGGCTTTTCACATGCCAGGAAACCCCCAGAATCCTGTCCTGCAGCAATGCCTTGGGAACACGGAGGACCTGAGGCGCACTCAGGTGCAGAACGACTGAGAGGTCTGTCACTAGCAGGCCTGTCCTAGGAGAAACCGGGAGGAGACTCTGAACAGAGATGGAGTGAAACAGGAACCTTGGCCAGAAGGGAGCACACAGCAGGAAGAACGGGTAAACCCAGTGAGCCCCTTCTCGTGTGTCTTCTAAATCGAGTTTGGTGGTCGAAGCAGAAATGATGGCATTGTGCTGCTTGCCTCTCCACGCGGGCAGAGGGCAGAAAAGTGGCGCTGGTCAGGTGACCGCCAGGTTGGAGCGCCGTGTGCACACGTGAACACTGCTGGTCCAGGCTCCAGTCGGGGCACGTGCCGGAGGCGGCTGGTCAGTTTCTTTCTCATGTCTCTTTCAAATCCGTAGCAATGTCTTCAGGTGAGGATTTAAAGACAACGTCCGGGCTGGTGGCTTGTTGGTCACAGCACGGTCCCAGTGCGCCAAGGCCCTCCTTTCCCTTGGGCTGCAGAGGGGCTTTGGCCGAGGCCCAGAGCCATCCTGGGAGCCTCCAGGTCACCTGCCCAGCATCTGGCAGACACCGAACAGGCTCTGGTGAGGGTGGGCTGTGGGGCAAGTATGCATGCCGGCATCCGGCCATGCCTGGGCGGAGGTGTGCTTCGAAACTCATCTTGGGGTTGGTCCTAGCCATCCTGCGCTTCCCCAAGTCCTCCCCGTCAGACAGCCCTGTCCCTGCAAACCGGGAGCCCAGCCTCAGCTTATCTGTCACTTGGCAAAGCACGTTAAGAGAGTGGCTTTTGATCGACTTC
>VMDR010002031.1:0-102768 GCA_007922815.1 Macrotus californicus | reverse complement strand
TCTCAAATTCTTTTTCTGCATCTGTTGAGATGACCAAATGGTTTGTCTTTTCTAACCTGTTAATGTAATGAATTTCATGAATTATTTTTATAATGTTGATCCATTTTTTCATTCCTGAGATAAACCCAATTTAGTATGATGGATTATCTTTTTCATATTCTGCTGGATTTGGTTGATGATAGTTTGTTTTGAATAGTTTGTTTTTGCAACTTTGATTATGAATAATATTGGCCTATAATTTTTGTTTTTAGTCCTATTTTCTTTGATTTTAGGATCAAAGTTACACTAATCTCATAGGTTGAATTGGAAGAATTTAAGATTGGCGCAAAATGTTCAATTAGGTTTCGTTTGGAGCACTGAGATTTAAAGAGATATAAACGTCCAAAGCGAGAGGGTAGGCCAAGGTAGCACTTTCAAAGGAAATACCCAGGAATTAGTTCCTGGACATTATCAACTCCTTGTGTAATGTAATGGCTTGAGAACAGTGGAGTTTGATGGAAATTTTTTGAGATTTTTTTGGAAAGTGTTACTGATATAAATTGAGCAAGATGGGATTCAGCAGTTCCCCGTGGAGAGCCCCACACGTGTCCTCTGCCCCTAGGCAGGTCCAGTGGACTTGTGTCTGGCTCTTGTCAAGAACACAGAAGGCAAGAGCAGGGCTGGCCATGTCCTCTGGTGATGGAATGACCAGAAGGTGCTGCCGAGCTGGAATCAGCTTGCATTCCCCAAATTTGTCTGGGCCAAGAGTTCATGAGTGTTTCCTTGGCTCAAGTACAGCCCGACATGCACAAAAGAGCTGGCATGGGGTCATCTTAGATTGTACCAAACATAGGCAGGTCAGTTGGAGAGGTGAACAGATTTCATTACAGGGGAAGCTGGAGGTGGACTCTGCTTTTTGTTGGCATTAAATGAGGGTTAATAAGCAACTTCCAGAAGACAGTGCACAGGTTCACCTGAAGGCTCTCCGAGAGAGAAAGAAGCAGCTTTAACAATCCAGCAGGTCCAGAGGAAGCAAAGCACTGTGATAATAAAGAGTAGCAGGTAAGTAAGGACTTTCCATTCCCCGGCCTGCCCTCCCAAACCTGGGGAGGGTCAGAAACAACAGTGCGTAAATGGAGGTGTGTCAGCTATAAAGTTACTGTCTTTTAGCTCCAAACCCACACTTTCATACTCTGCTCTGTGATGCTAGGGCCACAACCCTGCAAACTATATTTCTGCTTTGCCAGCTGTTTCTTCTTGGGCTCTACCAATCAGGATGCGGGAGGGAGGCTGGAGGGCTGGAGGAGCGAAAGGGATGTGCCCTTCCCTGCTTCTCTCCTGTGGACTTCTTGTCTGCTGGTGGTCCCTGTGTCAACCAGCCTCATTTCTTCACTCCGTCAGTGGCAGTTCCTTCCAGAGCAGCAGCCAATCCATTCTGCAGTTTCTACAAAACTCACAGGACCAGACTCATTTTAAGCCTTTTTTCACAAATAAACATTTAAAGAAGTAAATTTCTTTTTGCACGTGCCTTGGACAGTTTATCATCCTCCATCATGGCTGATTTCCCTAGATCTGAATGAACTCCCTGCATACCATAAATTTTGAGTGTAGTATCATGTAGTTCTTGTTTTTTATACTTACAGTATAATTTTTCTTTTCGACCTATGAGTTAAGTAATGAGTTTTAACTTTAAACTCTTTATTGAGGCATAATATAGAAAATGTAAACATATATACATATAATAGAGAAATGTGCCTATGTCATAGTGTATAGCTTGAGAAGGTTTCACAAGCTACATACCTACCCATGTACCCACAGATTTGGATTTAAACACAGAGATATGAGCACTTTTTAAAATTGAGGTGAAGTTTACACAACGTGAAGCCAACCATACTGAAGTATGCAATGTGGGGGACGCCCAACGTTGTCCGACCATCACCTCCGTCTCGTCCCAACACATTTCATTGCCCCAAAAGAACATCCCATACCCTCCACCCAGCCCCTGGCAACCACAAACTTTCTGCCCCTGGATTTTTAAGTAATGTGCTTTTAAATTTCAAAATATATGGAGGTTTTAACTGATAATTCTCACTGATTTCTAACTTAATTGTATGCCGTCTTCTATACTGAGTCTTTGAAATTTGCTGAGATTTATATTTGCGTGATGCCCTGATGCATCACCGGTTTTCATAAATGCAACCTGTGATTTTGGGAAACCGTGTGCATTCACCAATGTTTGAGGGCAGTGCTCTAAATACAGAAGTCCTGCACCTCACACTTGTTAATAATGTTGTTCAAAATCTTTCCAACTGTACTGAATATTTTGGCTGCCTGATCTATCAATGACTAAGAAAAATGTGCCAAATGCCCCACTCTGATCATGGATTTGTCAATTACTCCTTGAAGTGCTGTCAGTTTTTGCTTTAGTGACAGACTTTTCAGACAACACAGAGACACACTAATCAAAGCAGAAACTTCAGATGTGCTTTCTGTGCAAAAAGACGAGCAGCTGCCTCCGTCTTTTCTGCCGCATTAACCCAGCCTGGTCAGTCTTCCCGGAGCAGGATGGTGCTTGCTCTGCCCTATCTCCCTCCCCTCTCTTTTCTGTCCTCCCATCCTAGAAACACATATATTTAAAATAAAAAGAATGGCCTAAGAAGATGCTGAATAAAAATCCTTGGAATTTTCTTGTTTCATTTCAGTGACAGGGCCAACAATATCTATAAGCTATTGTATCACTAACTACTATACAGCCTTGTGGCCCTCCATTTTCCATAAGGGTCACTGCGTGCCCAGGGCAGCCCTGGACCGAGGGAGCACCAGGCACTGTCGGCATTGCACGTCTGTGTGGTCTCAGGTCTCAGGACTGCGCTGGCTCTTCATCAGGCAGCGAGTGATGAATTGTGGCTCAGTCCATGGGGCGGAGGGGGGAGCCCCTATCATCCAACAGCCGCCCTGTGTTTATTCACCACCTTAGCTAGAACAGGCATGAGAAGCACATGTAGTAAATCATTGGTCTGGGTCCAGCGTCTTCATTCCTCATTACCTTCTACATCTAATACAATTGCTAATTGAAATAATTACTGGCTTTGCCTGAGAGCAAAATTCTATTTTGCTTAGAAGACAGGTTGACTGATGTGCTTTGAAAAAGCAGCAAAACGTCTTCCACTGAGCTTGGGTTCATTTCCCTTAGTGGATGATTTCTGTAACTTCACATCATTTTTCATCGGGCAAGTCAAGGGAAGCCAAGTTTGAGGAGAAATAAAACTTGTTCCTTTTGAGTGGAACAGTGCCATGGACGGTGAAACAATTTCATTTTCATGCAGACATATGTGCCCGTCTAGGGTTTGCAGGGAGAGAGGGGCCTGGCTTTGCTCAAGTCAACTGTGGTACTCACACTAATTGGCTGTTTGAAATGCGCTGCCCAGCTGGCAGCTGTCTGGGCCCTGGGCTGGGCTGCTGGAAGGGCCCTGGGGATGCTGACTCATTTCTCTCCCCAAGACTGAATGGCCTATTATTTGAAAGGGAGAATGAAGCCAACCCAGTTTGCCCCAACTTGCTGTGGATGACCTGGGAAGGGGACCGCCCATCCAGAGCCTCTCTTTACTTTGAAGAAGTCATTTGCAACTCAGCATAGTAAACAGCCTGGGGAATAGGTGCTGTATCTAGTTCCCTTCAGCCTGGAGGTCAGAGAAGGTCAAGCTGGGACCAAGGGTCAGCAGCATAGTTTACATCATTTTGGGTTAGTTACCCTACCCCAAAACCCTCATCTTGCTCATTTTCCTGAAACCAGAAGTACTGGCAAAGAAAAGGACAGTGGAACAGATGATTATTTGCCAAAGTACTGTGGTGATTAATACTTTAATATTCATTTATACAGCCTTGTATGAAGCCAGTCAATCCAGATATATTTCTTGATCATCTTTTAGTAACACTTCCTTTGGGCTAATCTTCATCCCCACCAGAGAGGCATGCCCTACTCTGCGGGTGAGGGAGGGTATACCTAGGTCCAGCCCTCCTGCTCAATTTGGGGGAGGGTAAAAATGAAGGTAGGTGTTAGTAGCCAGAGTGGATCAAAGATGAAGACGGAGAAGTGGGAAGGGTGGAGGTTTGAGTCAATCCAAAATGCTCTAGCTGGTTGTGTGATGACTTGTATGGCAGTTACTGTCATGAAGCCTGGTATGGAACACAGGAGGGACAAAGCCCCCAAAATCCTGAAGCCCACTGTCTGCTGGGGGTTAGCAATAACAACGTGAGAACAGGAAACTCTTATGGAGGGCGTCTATAAGCAAGGCATGGTTCCAAGCACTTCACATATTCATTCACTAGGAATAGCCAAGAAGAAGAACCCGTCCAGGTCTATGCAAGAGGCTCTCTGAAACATGCTGACTTCACAGACAGGACGGAATTGGCTAGGTGTCAAATACCTCCTCAGCAGAGGTCAAGATTAGAGCAAAGGAGGGTGTGTGTGACCCTGAGGTTAGCCTTGAAAAATTAGAGAAGCCCCTGGCCTGTGGCCCTAACCTGGCCCAGCAGCCATGACTCTGGTAGGGGGACCTGTTGGGGGCCCCTCTCGGCAGACTTTTCTGCCGCATGTCTCAGTGAGCTCAGGGAGGCTCTGCCAGCCCCTGGTCCCTGGAACATGCCCGTCAGGACTACTCTCCCCACTGGGAGCAATGTAAATATGGATGAAGCCAGGCATCTTTAAACAGTGTACAAGAGCAGAGGGACAAGCAGATCCAAATGATAATATTTTGAAAAGCCACAGGGAGCCCCTGCTGCTGTTGAGTTAGAAGTGCTCCTCTTCCGTGTGATTAAAGAAGCCCTCCTGGGTGTTCTCTTTTCCTCAGAGGCTTACCAGGGCTTCTCCCCTCCGACTACAGCACTGATTGCTTTTTAAGGTTTCTAAGTGCGCTGCATTTACATTTACTCCTCATTCTCTAAATGAAAGGCAGGATGAAACACATTAATGAGCCTTCTGATTGCTGAAGCCCTTAAGAAATTAATTAACGGCAATGCCGCATGGACTTAGCACGCCTACCGCTCTGTGACTGGAGAGGCCGCGAGCCGCGTGTTCCTCCACACCCAACCGAGACCCCCAGTGTGTCCTCAGCCAAGAAGAGACTTTCCTGGGCACGTTTTGGACCGCTGGTCCTAGAGAATATACAGTTCCTTGGATATTTACGAGACAATATCTTTCTTGTGGCTAGGAATTGTTTTCCCCTAAACTAGGTGGTTTTAGCTGGAAGCTCCTTGAGTTTGTCTTGGTTTTTTATTTTTTCCTCTTTTGTTTGTTTTTACACACTGGTATTAAGCACCAGCACTTAACCAGTCCTGGCCTTATACTAATAGCTGACACTTAAATGCTGCTTCATTTGTCAGGGCCTGTCTGCGTGTGTGTGACATAGCTAGCAAGGGGCAGGGCCACTCTCCGAACTCAAAGGGATTGGTTCAACATCCACACCTTACCCATGAACCACATCTACAGCCATTCATACATACATTTGTGTTTTGGGTCATTTGGAGTTTTAAAATCCAAAGTGTGTTTCTTGAGATGATTTCCTACTCATCTTGACTCAGGGTATTTTCCATGCTGCTTCTGCCTCAGGCGACACCCTTCAGGACCTTGCCTTTGCTCCTGAAGACAGTGACGAGCCAGCCCCCACACAGAACTACTATTAGAACATGACTTGCCACCAGGGTGATTTTACAGCGCCCAGGCATTTCCCGTAGGAGATGGAACAGGGCTCTGTCCTGGATGCTTTGCCCATTCCTTCTCTGGTGGAGAGAGGAGGGGCTCTCCCACATGGGGCATCTTCTCCTGGGGGATGTCATCACACTGAAAGGGTGGGAAGAACGTGGCCTGATCACCCCCATTTTTCAGGTGAGGACTCTGAAGCTCAGGGACGGTTACTGACTTATCTGCTCCAGATTATGCGGACTTTCTTTTTTTACTGACTCTTCAAACCTTCACGCTTCCTGATTCCACACAGCTGTTCTTACCACACTGCACTGTGGCCACGTGGTTCCACTGAGTGAAGCGTTCACTCGATAGTCATTTCTGATCTCAGGGCTCATGTAAGAATGAAGGAACCCACCCAAGGTGAGCTCCAGATTCCAGGTTCCTGAAAGAGCTGTGTCACTTTTTGGCACCACCAGGAAGCCCTGGAAGAAAGCTGAGGACCGGAGTGGTGTTGGAGGCGGGCCCCCTGGTAGCAGCCATATGTACTGCATAAAACGGTGAAAAGCAGTAGACCCACAGGAGCCACCTGAGGAGCAGCTTTGGTTGGACCACGTTTCCGAGTAAGAGAGAGAGAACAGTCAGCCAAGAAAACAATTTGTATAGTGAGCAAAGCACTTTCTGGGCAGCCCTCAGCCTGGCCCCTGGGCCTGGGAGCGCTTTCTGGTGGAGCAGCACAGTGCACTTTGTCTCTGGGGTCAGGGACTTGGCGGCTTGGAATCGGACCAGACTGCCACACAGGCTCAAGCCTGAGCTCTGGTGCACCCTGACTGTGCGGTCTGACGCCGACTGGGCCGTCCTTCAGACTCTGCTTTATAGTCGGTAAAATGGGAGGGTAATTGTGCCTGTGTCACAGGACTGCTGTGCCAATCAGACAGACGGCAGGAGCATACAACGGGCTCTATGCATACATCTAAGTAAGCATTTAGAGTCCACACTGCTCTTTGCCAGATTCTTCCATCCGCCAAGCCCTTGCTGTCCTATCTGAAAGGCTCTGACTTCAGGCCTTGGCTCAAAGGGCAGCCCCTCCCTGACCCTCCCTGACCTCCCCAACCCAGCAGCTCAGACCCTCCCACCCGCACTGCCTGCTTTTCAGGGGGCGGATCACTACCAGATGCTACTTTGTACTTGCTGCGTTTATCTGTTTATTGTCAGTCTCCTCCCAAAGGACAGTAGCTGCGTGTTGACAGCAACTGTGCTGGGTTCACTCCTGGAATTTTGGAGCCTAGAGCAGTGTCTGCCCTATGAGCAGTCAAGTGACTTTGTATTGAAGGCATGTGAGCACAAGGCCTCTCTTGTGAATAGGTTACGATTCCATACAATGTCACAGCCTAAAACTGGACATTGGGCACCGGAGCTAGTGCATCTGGGACAAGCCTTGGGTTTCAGAGCTGCCAGCAATGCCCGAGAAAGCTGACCCACCGACGCTCTGAGCTTGGTCCAGGGAGCCAGCACTCCAGCCCTGAAGTGCAAGGCAACCACGCACCAGGCTGGAGGGGATCCAATCGGCTCACCATTTTCTTTTCTCGGAAAGTTGCAGCCTGAAGTGCCCTCGTGGGAGCCCCCCTCCCGGGAGTGCTTCCCATCCTTCTCCCTCCCTCTCTCCCTCCAGGACATCACTGGGTAGTGAGGGCAACTTCCTCAAGGACAAAGAGCACGTCTGCAAAGTAACCTGCGGCAATGGGTACTTTTAAACCCAGGAATCATTTTTCATGGCAGCACATATCCCGATCATCATTTCCAATCAGTAGAAGCAAACATGAGTCTTGCTCCTGGCTACCTGGCTGCCACTCAGGTGCGGCTACCTATGGTCCTCACGTCCTACCTTGAGGATGGCACCCGGAAGAGATCCACACGGGGCCATCCTGGACAAAGAGCTGCCTCCTTCCTGCTGGTGCCTGGGGAAGGCCAGAGGAGCCGAGGCACGGGGAACGGTAAACATTCTGGCACCTGCTGGCCGGGGCTCCTGGTTTCACATGCCCCACTAAGGCCCAGAGAGAAGGGGCGAATTGGGTGCAAGGACGTGCCGGAGAGCCATCAGCGAAGATTGCTTTAGAGGCACCTCCACAGGGCATGGAGTTTCCCCAAAGTGCAAGGCCTGTAAATTCTAAGCACTTTTAGAAGTTGTAGTGAGTGAGAGGTGGCTTCCCAAAGCTTGCAGAGAACAGAGAAATCTAGCAAGGGGAGAAAAACGGTGAAATGAAATAAATAGCAAAAAACAGCGTGCTCCTTGAACTTGAGCAATTCCGACAGTTCATGTTAGAATTCAGCATCTCTGTGTCCACACCGAGCAGTGAGTGGCACTGGTGAGGTAAGGACAGAGCTGCCTTTGACCCTCAGCTGTGAACTGCTGTCTCTGACCTAGGCAGTGTTTCCATGTTGATACACGTGCTAAATAACACAACTATGACAGTCTGCTGGGCCAGGCACAGGGACGGACAAACTCATCAGGGACTGCAGTACCCTGAATCACGAACTGAGTGCTGGGAGAACCCAAACCACCGTGAGGATGTGGTAGCGTGGGCCAGAAGTGTGCGCTGCAGTGTTTTTTCTTTAGCCGTTCCACAGAAAACCACGAAGTGTGGCTCACTAGCCAGGTTTTCTAGGCAATGTTCAGGCCTCTGACCGTGGGTGGGTTGCTTTTTCTGTTTGTTTTATTTATTTATTTTCTCCCCAACTTGAAGTATTTCTTAGATAAACATAACTCTTAATGAAGAAAACCTCTATTTGGGATTTCCTGGGCAAGTTCTGCCACAGTGGGAGTGGCCTCTCCCTGGATGGCTGTACTCTTACTAGGTCCTGACCCGCTGCTGGGGGCTTGGAGAGCTCGACCCATGCCCTGGACACTGGTCCCACCAGGCTGGGCAGACAGACAGCCTGTGACCCTCAGGACCGAAGCCTGGCCCGCAGACCTAAGGGTACATGGAAGAGTTCCGTGTCGTGACTTTTATTCCCAAAACAACCCCAGGTAGAGGGAAGCTCCCCCACCCCTCCAACATCTTCCCCATGGAGGAGCCATTGCTCCTGCTTTGTGCCCAGTCCTGAACCGAAAATGCCCCCCACATGGCACCAGCAACATTTTGTGCTGTTTTCTTCCATATGTGAAAGCTTCTTGAGGACCCACAGGGGACCCTGCACCCGGGGGACCTGGAACACAGTGGATACTCAATATGTGCTTATTCACTTATTCGTCTGAGGGCCCTTCCTGCTGGCGGTGCCGGGCAGAGTACTTATTCACAGCAATGGCCTCGGCCTGCAATGAAATGCAGAGGCATATGTGGTGGATCCGCACACAGAATGGGGCCAGGCAGATAAGGAAGCCCGACAAGATGGCTGGGGTCAGGAGCGCTTACAAAAACGCCCTGACCGGTTCCAAGGACAAGGATGCTTGACTGGCTGGGACCAGCTTGTCCTGAATGAGAGACGTTTCCTCCTCTCCTGCGGGGTCCCCGCGGACCCGTGGAGACAGAAGCCACGTCCCAGGTCTTAGCTGACTGATCGCGAGTCCACCTGTGACAGTGATTCCAGGTCCCTCAGGATCCAAGTGATGTTTGGTTTCAAAGCCTGTGTTGATAAAATCAACACACCAGCCTCTCGGGGCTCCCCTGATCGGGAACGTGTGCTGATGGCGGCAGAGAGAGGAATAACCCTGCGGAAGAAAAGCAAGGCCCCTCGGAGAGGCAGCAGTAACTGGGTTTCTTTAACTGTTGGATACCAGCACCAGGGCCTGGGAGGCTGTTACTCTGTTAGGTCGGTCTGGCGGGAGCGGGGTGGGCCCTGAGTGAGACAGAGAAGGAGCAGACGGAAGACCTTGTCCAGGCACCGACTGGAGGCACACTCCCTCAGAAAAGACAGGCTTCTCCCTCCTAAAGCCGGACCCGGAGCCCTTTCCCTGGCGGCTCAGAGACTAGGGGTGTGTCATTCTTCCCCTGCAGGAGGGGGTCGGGGAGTGTGTCAGGGAAGCCCATGTACACTAAGCCAGGCCCAGGCCTTCCTTGGAAGGGGGTCATGCCCCACAAAGCTGCAGGAATTTCTCCCTAGCTCATGTCAACTGTACCTCTTTTACCTGGGATTCTGGCATTGTGGATGCTTTTTAAAAGATTAGATTTCATTTCATTGCAAACAGAAGGGCATTCAGGCTCCAGGGCCCTGGACCGGTGCCAGCGTCTCTCAGGCCCAGAGCCTAGGCTGCCTGCTCCGCCCAGACAGCATCATCCCTCCTGAGCCTGGTGACCGGCTCCCTGCACACTCTCAGGGTGGCTGCACTGCCTCCCGGGTGAAGGAGAGAAAGACAGTGGACCGCCGCAGGCACGCCTGCTCTGTGGGAACATAAAGCCCAGGCATCTGCTCTGGGCAGAAGCTCCGGGGTGCCCGTGAGAATGCTGTCAGGGCCCTGGGTGTGCACTCAGGGGCAGCTGATGGGCTGGGCGCTTGCTGCCAGCTGCGAAACACAGAGTGTTCCTTCACAGTACAGCGAGTCCACCTGGGCGGGGAGCCCCTCCACAGCCGGCCCCTCTGGGACTGTGCCTTTGCCATTTTCAAGGCCACGAGCCATCATTGTTCATTCAGATGCTCCTCTGTGGAGGCAAGAAGGCTGGCCTTGGTGTCCCTCTGCCTCTCCTTCATCCTTCCACTGCATCCTGGGAGGCTCTCCTCCTGCTGGTACCTGTCAGTTGTACAAGGCGTATCTTCTAGAAGTTTCTCTTGGGACTGGCCAGGGGGAGAAAGGCACATATTAATGGGGACATGAGTCTTTAGAGCATTTATTAAAGTCCCCTGGTCAATTTCCTGCCAAGCGTTAAGGCTTTCTGTCCCATAGAAAGGAAGAAGCACGTACGTGGGGTATGCACAAGTTCTCAGAGAGAGTAGGCAGAGAGCCTGCTGCCACAGTGCCATCCATTTCTTCTGCTTCATCATCATCATCATCATCATCATCATCATCACCACCATCATCATCATCAAATATCTTCTAAGCACCTGATTGCCATGACACCCAACAAGAGGGAGACTTGGGTGGGAGGCAGCTGAACATGAAGGAAGGAGGCCTGGATTCCCACCCCTCTCTGCCTCCAAGTAGCTCTGTGCCTTTGAACATGGCATGGTTTCCCTTGACCTCTCTAAGTCTGCACTGCTGTCAACGATGGGGCCTGAGCTTCCACACTTACCCAGCCTGTGCCCACGGCAGACGTGGCTAATCGATCAGTCTCCTGTGGGCCTTAGAGCATTGCCTGAGAAACGTCAACACGAGCTCTCTACAGCTGATGCTCACTCAAGACGAAACCTGTGTCATCACTGCCCTAAAGGAGTTTTAACCTGGGAATGGAATTCTGTGCCGAAGGACAGGCCAGGTCACTCAGAGGGGGAGAAAGAGAGGCAGGAGAGAGAGAGAGAGAGAGAGAGAGAGAGGGGAAGAGAGGGAGAGTTTTAAAATCAATGAAGAAATAAACCTACCTGAACGATCTGACCTGACCAGGTGAATGATAATTAGTTACTAAGCAAAGATATCCTCACTGAATCATTTTATTTGGATAGATCAGGGTTATCGGTATTAAAACTCACAGATCAGAAACATGCCTTTTCCTTATACACGAGGAATTTGGAAGGCAAGGAGTCTTCGCCCAGTCCTTCCTTTCTCAGACAAGGACATGAAGGCCTTGGTGGCTGTGATTTCCTGGCCGCTCACCTTGGTGGTGGCCGTGTCAAAAAAGAACCCAGACCTTCCTGTTCCCAGCCCAGTGCTCCTTCCACCCACTGACTACCTTGTCTTGCTTTAAGGCACGGGAAGTTGATGGTTTTCAGTGGTGCTTGTGGTGAACATTAACCAATGGCCCTTGAGATCCTAAAAAAAAATAAACTCAAACACTCCATAATTGAACAGGGAGTCAGAACTCCATTATTCTAGTGTAACTCAGGCACTCCCTGTTTGGATACCAGGGGAGAGTCACCCAACCTGTTTTTGACCTTGGTTTTCTTGCCTGTACAACGGGCACCTATGGTGCTGCCTGTACTTGCCTCACCAGATACAAAAACTGAAAGCAAAGCCATGAAACTCCCTGCGCCAGGAAATAGCAGGCATCAGGAGAGGGTGATGAGCAATCAGGTGGTGGCTGTTCTTCTCGGATTAGCAGCAACGTTTGGCAAATGACAGGGTCAGTGAGATAAACTGCCGCAGCCCAAGGGTGACTCAGGTGATTCAAACTGAGGGGCAGGCAGGCTTCAGAAGTGGTCTTTATTTAGACAGGAATTCTGGGGAAAGGAAAAACCCAGAGGGACCTTCCAAATGATGAAGAATTGATCCAGGATCAGCAGGATACCCACAGGGTCCTTCCTCCTCTTTCTGCTGCAGACGTGCAGAGGAGGGTCTGACAGCAGGGGATGGCCCAGGATGGAAGCGTTGAATGCATGCTTAACGAGTGTTAACTGGGGAGCAGCTGAAAGCATTAAGGACCAACAGGTAACAGATCAGCACGCGGGGACAGCCCCAGACACATCTGATTGCATTTATCAGGGCATCTCGCTGGGTGTTCCCGACATCTGGAGCCTGGCTTTGTAACCACAAGCCCACCACCCCAAGGCCTTTGCCATAGGAAGTGGCAGTGTGTTCACAGAAAATAACTTTCTAGGACATAAATTAAAGATGTGTTTCTCCTAGGTCTGGCAGTTTGCCGCACTCCTGCAAAGGGAAGGGCTGAACTGGCTTTGTTCTCTTGCTTCGGTTAAGCCCAGACCTCGTGAGCAGAAGTCATTTTTGGGAGAAAGAGGTCTCTGAGTTGGTCACTAGGTGGCGCGAGAGTTCTACCGATGAGACTGCGGCAGGCCCAACGCCCTTTTAGGGAAATTCTGGAAAGAATTTGAAGCTTCCAAGAATTTCAAACAAAGCAGGATAGGGCCTTAGAGGTCATCTAGTCCGAACCTATCGTTGTAAGGCCGGGTAGGTGATGCTCAGAAAGAGGAAAGATGTTGCCTGGTGTAAACAGCTAGTTTAGAGCAAAACTGTCATCAGAAACCAGGTCTCCTACCTGTGGATCAATCTCCTTCAGTCAAGTCCCCATGTTTTCCTTTCTCTAGTTTTGTGTGTCTTAGATTCTTAGCCTCTACTGCAGCAGGCGGCATCCTTGGCGTTGAGGATTGAACACAGAAAATCAGGAAGAGAGTGGAATTGTTAGGTCTCTTCCCCAGCAGTGTGAATCGGGTCTCACGGGGACCAAAAGGGTCAGAGAATGCCACACGGAACAGAGGATTCTCCTGGGATGCTGCCATCCACCCCCGGGCTGTGGTTGCTCACGTAAGGAGGGTCAAAGGCAGATGAGAGTCCAACCTGGAGATCTCAATGCAAGCGCTACTCTGCTCACCGCTCCGCGATGCGAGCCGCCCCCACCCCCAAGCCTTGGTTTTCCAGCTTACTGAAGCAACAGGGCGCAGGGAGGGTGAACTCTGCCCTCGCATTTCCATCGGAGACCCTGGGGCCCCGGAAGGTGAGCCTGCCACTGTCTATGTTTTTGTTTGTTTTTACGCGGACGCCCTACCATGTTCCAGAAAGAAATTGTTGTACAATTGAACAGTAGGGATCGTTTACTAGTAGAGACAGAGCTCAAGATATATTTAATGATAATGAAAGTTCATGGAATAAGATTGATCCAAAAGTATTTCTTGGATGCCAAGTTTGTTTTTATATGAGTCTATTTTATTTGACACTCCGTCAACCAGAAATCACTTATTTGGCACATCTTCACTTTTTATGCCAATTAACACGTCCTATTTATAATAAATGAAGCATTTGCCTACTGGAGAGGTTCCGAGTACAGGGTGTGCCCTGGTTTGAACTTTTTCTGCTACTGGTGGCCTGGGTGGTACTGGGCAACCATGTGCTGATCTCTGTACCTCTCATTTCCAAAACTGGAATCACATTTTGACTCTAAACTATCTTTCAGTGATATCGAATACCACCTAGCATGCAGGTCTTGTTTTCTACACACCCTCCTCCAGTAAAAGGAATCAGAGCCCCTTTCAAAAAGTGGGTGATTGTAGGACCAAGGTGGGGAAAATCCAGGATATGTCTGGGGCCTTTTACTGGTTCCAGAAAGTGAGGAAGTGACACCCTCCCTCCCCCGACCCCTGGACAATGGCATGTCAAAAGGGCATCAGAGCTCATCTGAAAGAGATCCCAAAGGCCAGAGCCAGCACAATGTGAGCAGTGAAATAATGATAGTATTGGATTGTGATTCACAGAGTAAAAGAAATTTCCCTCAGTCAGTACTGATATAAATTAAAGGGACAAATATCCTTTACAGAAGAATTACAATAATAAGTGAGGGAATGAAGGACAGATAAAAAAAAAATCCCCTTTGGAATGCCACAGGCAAGATCCACAAATAGATGCTAAAATTAGTGGGCAGAGGTTTGAAGGGAATGGGTTATCTGAAGGAGGTCCCTGTCAAAATATCTCCGCAGACACCACCTGAACCAAATGGTCACGGTCAACATCACCAGTAATAAGACACACTGGCATCACACATCCCTGGAGAGATGGACTGAGAAGAGCACAAGGCATTCTTGACATTTTTTATTTAAAAAAATACATAACCTCAATTTAATCATAAGAACACATCAAACAAACCCAGTCTGAGAAATATTCTACAAAAATAACTGACCGGTACTTTCCAAAGTGTCAAGGTCACAAAAGACTAGGAAAGACTGGGGAACGGGCCCAGATTGGAGGAACTGAAGAGACAGGACAAGTAAATGGACCGTGGGACCCTGGGTTGGAGCCTGGAACAAAAGGAGAGCATTAGTGTTCCTTGCTCAGGGGACGGCAAGAGAGGTGGCTGAAACGGGCCTGGCTCAGCTTCCATGCTGCACAAATATTAACATTCTCCTCATGAGCCACAGTGGGAAAGACGGCCGTGCTGAGAGTGGGGGCCAGACCAACGGTGAACCTTTCTTCTACCCCTCCAGCCTCCCAGGGAAGGTTGGCGAAGGGCTCAGAGCAGCCTCTGATATCAGTGACCCCCAGGCAGGGACCGTGTGTTCCGGGCAGACCCCGAAATCTGTGGGTGCCCACTTGGGCTTCATTTGATTTTCAAGGGACAGGCCAGAACGTGCTGTGCGTTCTGTGCATTACGTAGAGTAGAGCAGGGAAAGCTCTGAGATAAAGCACAACTGAGTTTAAATCCGCTCACAGCTGTGTGATCATGGGTCCCTTAATCTCTCTGATCTTTAGTTTCCTCACCTGTAAAAAAAGGATTAATAATGGCATTTACCTCTTAGGGCTGGGCATTGGAAGGATTAAATGAGACATGCTGAAGGCTCATTTAGTAGGTTATTTGCCTCTTTCTATACCTGCATCTTTGGGGGTGTTGGCAAATGAGCGGCAGGTTTCCCTGGAGGCCTTAGGTTTCTGTTTCAAGTGAGAGCGCAGCCTGGCTGGGTGGAGTTGCTCCGTCTGTTCTGGTTCAGGTGCATCACTAACAACACCACAAACGGCCCCTCCACAGGAAGAGTAGATGATAACCATTAAAAGCAAAACACTGATTTAAGGAAGAACCAAAACCCAAACAGAGCCCATCGGAACTCAGGTAGACCTTGAGGGTGAGGAGGGGCAAGCAGAGTGAAGATGAGACAAGGCACATGCTGGTTGCTTCTGTTCAGTGTCCATTCTGCCCTGCTTCCTTAGTAATGAGACCACATTTCCCAGCTGCCCTGGCACACAGTTGTGCCCATGTGACTAACTTCTGGCCAATGACATATAAATCGATGCTGTTAGGTGGAACTTCCAGGGAGGTTCCTTAAAAAGGAAAAATAGTTGAGATGCACCCTTTTTCTCATCCTTTTTCCTCTTGCTTTCTATCTGGGAGGCAGGCTTAATGGCTGGAGCTATTGCGACCCTATTTGAAACATGAGGCAGCCTCCACGTGTGAGAGACAGAGAGCTCCTGATGACACCACAGGATCACCAAACCGGGCCGAGACCACCTGTTTCCAAACTACAAGTTTATTACACAACTATACCCAGTCTGTTATTAACAACGAATAGAAGTTCCTAACTGACACCGGGGTATGGAAAGGCACGAACAAGAGTAAAATCTGATGATCGATGCTGATCATTGCAGTACAATGGGGAGAAGAAACCGCTCTGATGGTCTTGACCCATAAAAGTTCAACGCATAAGGAAGAAACCTTGGAGGTAAGAATGAACTGCACACACACGCTGATTCGTTTTCACAGGCGGGCGGTGCCAGGCTCTGCGGGGAAGAACAGGTGATACCGCTGGACTAATTGATCAGAAGCTTGAAATGAGTGTGCTGCATTATTCCTCAACCTGTGCTTCAACACCTGGCTCCAAATTTAGCGATCTCATTAGCAAATTAGAGAGAAGCCACGGCCACTCAGTTATCAGATTGACTTGGCTAGGAGAAGTCCCGGCAGAAGCTGGTTATTGTGAATTTTCTTTTATTTTTGCCCCTGATGGCATTATAAAAACATCACTTTTCCTTTGCAGTAAGCAGTTTTCTTAAAAGTCTTCTGTGCCAGTCACCTCTTTCTTCTTGGAAAAAAAAAACAAGTCACATTCTATAAAGGCCTCACAGTATATTGAGATGTTTTATTGAAGAAATAGACAGGTTTGCTCATGCTGGGCTGGGAGCACATTTCAGTGTATTCTTACCCAAAGTAGAAACCTCCCTGGATAGACTAAAAACATCATTGGTTAGAGGTTTAACATCACAAGTGCCAGATTCCCATAAAAATCTGATTTTGATTTATTTTTAATGTTACACAGAACAAGAAACTACCAGGCCTGATGTCAAGTAAGGGGGTTTTGCAAAGGCTCTGGGATTAATTTGCTTGTCCATCCACCTGCCCATCCATCTACCCAGCCAAGAACATGGCTTAGGGCTCTCTGTGTGCCAGGCTTGGAGCTCACTGATGAAGACAGTCCCTGTCCTAGGAGGGCACCTGTCCCAGAAGTCCAGGTAAGGATATAAACTACTCAACAAATATCGGTGAACCGATGAGACTTCACCTCGTTCCCCAGCGCAGCATGAATTGGTGTGCTGGTGATACTGAAAAGCAGAAAGTTAAAAAGCAAGTAATAACAGATCCTTACTCTCCCCAGGTATTAACGGTAATAATCACAGGTCACCACTTATGGAATGGAATGGCAGTTCGTGCCAGGCACTGGACATGCACGGTCTCAGTCTGTCTTGACCACGTCCCCCCAAGGTGGACATCGTACCATTTAGGACACTTTAAGCTGCAAACATCTGAATGCTCGGCTGTCAGTGGCCTAAACATAGAGGCATTTGATCATCTCACCTGAGGAACAGTGAAAAGTTAAACAAAGCCACAGGAGTCAAGTCGCTAAGTCACTAAAATCACGTAGCTTGAGGCATGAGGAATGATTCTATCCTTTTTTTTAAATGAAAAAAACAAAACTGGTTGCAGTTGGCATACAATATATTAGTTTCAGGCGTACAACATAGCGATTAGTCTTTTAATACCCTGCCGAGTGATCGCCCTGATAAATCTAGTGCCGCCTGGCACCATACACAGTTATTACATATTGACTATGCTGTACTCCACATCTCCATGACTATTTTTATAACTGCCAATCTGTACCTCTTCCTCCCTTTTTTCACCTCCTTTACCCACCTTCCCCACCGCCTCCCCTCCGGCCACCATCTATTTGTTCTCTGCATCTATGAGTCTGTCTCTATTTTGTTTGTTTGTTTTGTTTTCTTAGATTCCACATGTGAGTGAAACATACAGTATTCGTCTTTCTCTGTCTGACTTATTTCACTTAGCCTAGTGCCCTCTAGGTCCATCCCTGCCGTCACAAATGGCCAGGTTTCATTCTGTTTTATGACGAATAGTCCGTTGTATGCACCACACCTCCTTTATCCACCCATCTATCAGTGGACACCTGGGCTGCTCCCAGATCTTGGCTAGTGTAAATAATGCTGCAGTGCACATAGGGGTGCATGTATCTTTTCAAATTAGTGTTTTGAATGTCTTCAGATAAACACTTAGAGTCAGAAATAATTCTATTCTTGTTTTCACTAGCCTGAAAACTCGAACTTTTGACCTTTCCAGGCCTTTGTCAATGGCTGACTATACACGAGACCACCAGAGCACCCTCTGGTCACCCACTGACCGACTGAGGAGGGCTCACACATCCAGACCACCAGTCCTGCAGAGGATGACCTCAGAACAATCCAGAGGCTGAGAACGCAGGACTGATTCTTCTCACGAATGCACTTTTTACTATAAGAACTCTCAGCTTTTCTTTCTTCTTCAGGACACTCTGGGCATCCCTGAGATGTGTTTCCACTGTGCAAACCCTAAGAGCCTTAAATAAATCTTTATCATTTATTTCTAGCCAAAGCCTCCAGGCTCTCTTTGAGTTCCTTCGAGTACCCAGCAGTGAGGGAGCAGTTCCCGAGGGAGTTCAGCAGCTCCGTGATGCCTGGGCACTGGGCGAACATCTCTGCATTTCTTTGGCCTTCCTTTCCTGGTGACATAGTTATGGCAGTCCTAAACATCACATTCTCCCATGACAACATCCAAAACAGAAAGAGAGGAAAGAGGAATCTCCTCCTATGCCTCATATTATAGAGAAAACTATTTTCCCAAGTGCCCCTGCAGAAATCTACATCCAGCCCATTGGCCAGAATGGTGTCATTTCTGTCTGCAAAGGGGAACAGGAAAGCATGTGTCTGGTACACTCAACTTCCAGTTCGAGGCAGGCAAGGAAGGTGGAGTTGGGTGTGTGCTACTGGTATCTTCCATTTAAAGGCAAAGATGCTGAGACATGAGGAGGTTACAGTTATACTTGTCCAAGTCACACAGAATTCAGATTAAAATTCGGGGAGGTCTGATCTCGAGTGCAGACTGAAGCACCGCTGGATACTTCCCTCATCTGCTGTCCCAGACTGCATCCAGTTCCACAGCTTGCCCATTCGTTGCACGTCCCTGCTCTTCCCATTAACCTTACGGTGAGGCTCAATGTTGTAAATTCTTTCTTGAAGACAAAGAAGCATGCGCAGTGTCTCCCCAGCTTAGCAGGGAGACTGAAGCCACCATTGAAATAAAAAACTTTAGGAAAGGAGCAATTGAGCAGAGTGATGAGAGAGGTATTTGTATGGAGTAGGCAACGCAGTGCAGTCATAGTTCAGCAGTGAGGCTGAAAACTATCATTCAGACAGGGGTGGCGATGAATGTTTGCTATCCAGGAGCATTTTTGTCACAGAAGTAAAGTGTAAGGTGAAGGTCATTTCTCAGTCATCCAACAAACTTAACACGTAATGTACCTTGAGCATAGTGTAATTTCAGTGATTTCTCTCCGTGATTTTTAATACTGCTCTGCTCTCCCTGGAAAATGCATTCTAATTTCTGACAGGTTATGCTAGGACTCAAATGCCCCTTGTTGTCATGGTGATTCAACAGCTTCTTGTAGCAAGCCTGTGAGGAAGAGTGGGTGGGAGGAAAAACTTGTTAACCCTACCTCCGTCAAGCCACAGGTGGGGAGCCAAGCTTAAGACATAACAGAGGAGAATTATGCCTTGGGGAACCTGAACTGGTGTGGGTGGAGAGGGTCCCAGCTCCTGTTACCCAGAAGGTAACAGAAGGGCCAGGCTGTCCCAGAGCTGCATGCGGCTCGGGAACCAGGGTGACAGAAAGCCATATGGAGCAGAGGATGAATAGCTAGAGTGAAGAACTGCGAGCCACTCAGTCTCACTAGTGAAGAATGGCAGCACCGCCAGCACCCAGTCCCATTTGGCTCAACTCCCCTGACTCCTGAGCAGTAGCTCCTGAGACAGCTGGCATCTCTGCCACGCTGGATGCTGACATTAGACCGCCGGGGACGTGGTAGGCAGAATGATAACTCTCCTCAGATATCTAGTCCTAACTCCAGGAACCTGTGCATATGTTATGTACATGACAAAGGACCTGGCAATGAGATGAAGAATTTTTAAATTAATTTAAAATTTCTATTCTTACTGATTTTAGAGAGAGAGAAGAAGGGGGAGAGGGAGAGAGAAACACAGATATGTTGTTCCTCTTACTTACCTGTTCATTGGTTGCTTCTTGTATGTGCCCTGACTGGGGAGCAACCCCACAACCAGCTGAGCTACCCGGCCAGGGCCAAGATCAAGGATTTTAAGATGGGGAGATTATCTTGGATTACTCAGGTGGCTGCAATGGAATTACCAGGGTCCTTATGAGGCAAGAAGGGGGGCAGGAGGGTCAGAGAGAGATCTGAAGAGGCTGTACTGCTGACTTGGAAGACCAAGGAGGAGCATGAGCCAGGGAATGGAGGCAGCTTTTAGGAGCTGAAAAAGACAAAAAATGGGTTCTCTCTTAGTCTTCCGAAGGGACCAGTCCTGCAGACAACTTGATGTTAGCCAAATAGGACCAATTTTGGACTTCTTACCTCCAGAGTGTAAGAGAATAACTGTGCTGTGTTTGAAGCTGCTCTGAGGCATACAGCAACAATAAGACACTGATACACAGAGGTGGAAGAGGCACCTGTTTGGGTGCCTGCAGACAAAGTTGAGATGGCCCACGTGCCTGGACCCAGGCAGTGGAAGGGGCAGGGGGTCTGTGTGAGGACACTGTCCCAGCTGCCTGGGTTCTCCGTGTCCCCCCTGGTCCCCACTGCTGTCTACATTCGTAAACTATTCTCACCACACCAGGTCCCGCCTCTGGTCTCTATGCTGGACATACACAAAACAGCTTCTCTTAGGGCTGACGTGCTGATGACCTGCCCTGATTTCAGGGCTCCTGCCCATCTCTGGGCCACACTGAATGGGCCCACTGTGTTTCTCTTGCAAAGTGTTTCCTGATTCTAGTTTTAAATGACTCAGCAGATGGTACTGCTTGCTTTCTCCCTGCTTTCCTGGGAGTCTTGGTTCATTATGCCCATTAGCACTTTCCTGTTTCTTCCCAGCAGCTCTGCCGAAGCATTAGCATCAGCCGGCTCCCCTCCAGCAGAGCCCTGGCTTCCTGGCTCCGTTCTGGTTCCCTCCAGGACCTTGGCAGTGAGACATCCCAGGCGTCCTGTCTGCATTTCCCAGGCGGCCTCTCTGCATTGTGAGCTGCATTTCTGGTAAGAGGAACGCTTGTGCCCTTGGGTTTTACAAGGATTGCATTCCTTTGCACTGGTTCTTCCCTGGCTGGGAAGATAATCACTTTCAGACCATAAAGAAAATGAAAGAAAAAACCCACCCAGAGTGTATAACTCGGGAGACTCCCTAGTTTCACCTGAGCAAACTGCAATGGCAGGGCTGAGTGGACTGCCTACTCAGGTGAGGAACCCCATTAGGGAGTGGCTGAGCAAAGGCAGGGACCTGTCTGAGCTCCAGACTTCTGCATATTGCCCTGCTGTGGGTGGGCACCCAGTCAAATACGGATGGGAAAAGGTACATTTGGTCTTTTACAAGAGCATTTGCATCCCAAATTGCTGGATGAAAATCGAACTGTGCTTCCTTGTTTAGCATCCAGAACACGTCAGAACTGAATGTAGAAGACAGCGTTACGCAGGGCTAGCTATGCAGGAAATCAGCAGCATTTGAGGCTCAGAACATTGAAAACTAAGATTTCACATGATAATAACGCTTTAATAATTCTAAATGCCAATAGAAGCTATTTAATCCAGCTGCATTTTCTTTTTAAGACCTTTTTTTCTCATTATCGAGCCAGAGCTATGAATGATAGGAACTTTTATCCGAGTGGAAGCTCTCAAGAATCTGTAGGCCAGATGCAGATGAAACTAACTGCAAGGGCGACAGACAGCTGAAAACGGGCTCACAACAACCCACACGTGTTATTATGTTAATAAAAAGTCACAACAAGGACTACGTTACATTAACAACAACAAATGTGCGTGCCCTGTGAAAGCTTCTGGGGCAATGATGGGAAAATGCCATGCCTGTGCCGCCCCCTTCCTGCGGCAGTGGTGGACCTCACTAGTCAACCACCGTACTTTTCCTGCTCAGCCAAAGTGTCGCATTGGAATACTTTTCTGCATGGTTGGAAGGCAGGGGTGGGGGTTTGGCATGCCAAGTAAAACCCTAGTCTGCAACTTAGATTCACCCATTAGCAATTTCATTTCAAGTCTCTTCAGATTCACTCAGTAGGATGCCTTCATGGCGAGAGCGATGTGCTAGTCACCGAGAGACTAGGGGGTAAGATGGGTGTGATGGATGGTTTGTTGAGCTACCTGGAATGAACTTATAAGATGGGGGAAATCTTCCCAGGAAAGATCAGATTTGAGCCGACCATTTGAAAAGAAGAGGGAGTAGAGACCACCAGAAAGGAGCAAGAGCATGAACAACCCAGAGATACAAGTACATTCCTGGTACCTTCCGGGAGATGCAAGGCTGAGGTGGGGGCTGAGGCCAGGGAAATAGGCTGAGCCATTCTGTGAAGGGCCTCAAATGCCGCACTAGGAGTTTCCCGTAGCAAAGGGAACATGGGCAATGGTTTTTGAAGAGAGACCCAAGGCTGTGCGTGTTTAGGGAGGTAACTCTTTCAGCTGCATACCGGAGGGTTTGCATGGGGTGAGCTTGGTGAAAGGAATCAAGTATGTTAAAGGAAAAGATGTCATCCTATCGTCTCCCTTCCTCCCTGCCCACATTACAGAGCCTTATGGTCAGCTCTTCTCTGGGTTGATGGCCTTCACACCGTTCTAGGGGCCTCTTCCTGAATTCTGGGAGTCTCTCATCTGCTTCCATTCTTCCCAGGGTCTGGAGGCCTCTAGTGACCTGTCCTACTCCAGCTTGACTGCCAGATTGACAGCTCCTGGAGGGAGGGCAGGGACCAGGGAGAAGGGCCTGCCGTCCCAGTACCTGGCCCCGGCAGGTGCCCCACAGATATTTGCTGAACACAGCCCACTCTGTTCCGAAGCCCTGCTTCACTCAGCCTGTGAGCTGCAGAGTCAGAATCAACTCAATTCCAACCTTTCCGCCAGCTACAAAAACTCACAGCTGCCCCCCTATTCACTGAATGCCTGATCCATGGACTTTCCTCAAATAGTCATTAGGGAGGTGACAAGCATGTATAGATTACTGACTTTGAAAGAAACTTTTTTTTCAAATAAAATCCATTGCACACTATAATGGCATAGGGCAATTTTTAGGCGGTGGCCAAGCTTTGAGGGCACTTGACAGTGTCATCTTACGGTGTTTGAGTAAATCCCAAAGTCGCCGCGCTGGCAAATGTGGTCGATACAGAGTGCTGCGGGAGCAGCAGAGTTGGCGGCCACGCTGCCTGCGCGATGTGACAGTCACAGAACCCCCGGCACAGGGTGCGCCTGGCCTGTTCTTGGGTCTCAGACTGGTGATTTTACTGCTGTTCATGTTTCCAGATGCTGTAGGTCAGGCCTGAGATGTCACCAATCACCCCTGAAGGGTCCAGGAGAAAGGTGTGCGTCGGCGGCTGGTGAGGGGTGGGGAGGAGCGGTCACTGGACTGATGGTAAACGGGAGAACTATCACTTACTGAGTCCCAGCTCAGAGACATGCACAATGCCAGAAACTCTGTTATCTCACTTAGATATCTCTCTTTTGATTGATTTTAGAGAGAGAGAAATGTGTGTGTGTCGTTCCACTCATTTATGCTTTCATCGGTTGCTTTTGTATGTGCCCTGACTGGGGACTGAGCCCACAACCTTCATGTGTGGGGAGGATGCTCTAAGCAACTGAGTACCTGGCCAGGGCAGGTGTCTCTTTATTGCTCCCAATCCCAAGGAGGCAGGCATTGCCGTTCAAGTGAACTTTATTAATGCCAGTTGTCAGTTACATGCCACTGCCGGGAAATTTGTTGTAAATTGCATGTTGTGTTCATTTGTTTATCTTTGCATTATGCATGCTGTTTAAGGACATGAATCATTGCAGTAATGGATTTCCTTTCTGTAAAAGCAGTTAATAATATTTCCTACTTAATAGTGTGGTCATGAAAATTGCATGAGGCAACGCAGCTAAGATACTTGAGTCTGACACACAGCAGTGCCCACTCGAAGTTTCCTTTCAAATTGCAATTACTACGATGATGATGATTGATGCTGTTTTGGTTTATTTGAAGTTATAGGTTTTGTTTCCTTTTCAAAATGAAGCTATTTTTTTGAATAACAAAAGTAATACATGAGAGCAGTAATGAATAATATTTAACACTTTCAATGTGTTGGCTACAATATTTTAGATCCTTTTTGTATACTTGTGCATAGACATATAAGTACACACACACACACACACACACACACACACATCAACCTGGAGGAGGCTGTGGCTGACCTGAAAGATACAACTTCTTTTCTTAAGTATTGTTACATATATCAGGTGCATAAGTTCAAGGTCATGACTGGCTTCAACCTATGGCTTAACATTAGTCATGTACAAACACCTGTGCACCCAATATACAAAGTCTGTCCAGAAAAAGCCCAGCCATTGCTAATAAAACAAGATGATTTGCATGACATCCATGTAACCTGGAAGCCAAGGAGAGCGGACTGGAATGCACATGTGTGAACAATGATGACTTCACTGTACTAGTCAGTGGGGGCAATGGATGCCATTGACTGAGCATGTGCACTGTGTGGCCATTGCATTCAAAATGACTGAGGGAATAGAACAACAAATCTGCATCAGATTTTGTGTTAAGCTTGAACATTCCTCTGTGGAAAACATTCAGATGATTCAGAAGGCCGCAGCTATGGGCAACTGGTCATTGGCAGCTTCATCACGACAATGTGCCTGCTCATGTATCACGTCTCATGCAGAGTTTTTTGGCAAAAGATCAAATCACTCAGATGACTCAGCCCCACTACAGCCCAGATTTGGTGCCCTGTGACCTCTGGCTTTTCTCAAAACTAAAATCACCTTTGAAAGGGAAGATTTCAGACCATTAATGAGATTCAGGAAAATATGACGGGACAGCTGACGGAAATTGGGAGAACTGTGTGAGGTCCCAAGGTGCCTACTGTGAAGGGGACTGAGGTGTCATTGTCCTATGTACAGTGTTTCTTGTATCTCACTTCTTCTTCAATAAATGTCTATTTTTTCATAGTACATGGCTGGATACCTTCTGGACAGACATGTAGGTAACAATATTTAAGAAAAGAATTTGTATCTGTCAGATCAGCCAGGGCCTTTGCAAGGGAAATGTGTTTCCAAAACATAGTTTAAGCTATCAAGAATTCATCTAGCCCTGAAAGCGGTCATTCATTTAACCACCCACTCATTCATCCAGTAAAAATCGCCGAGGATTTAGGGTGTGCCCAGCACCACTAGCACTGGGTGAGACATTGAGCAAAGCTGTGCTTCCTTCTCAGAGCTTTGAGATGCTTTTCATGGCTTGAAATGAGTGACTTTGAGAAGCATGGAGGCTTTCTGTACACGAAGCATACCTGGCTGGCAGACAGCGAGACAGACCTGCAGGCCCCTTCCCCTGAGGTTTTTTTCTCAGGAGCCTTGAAGCCCTTTCAGATCCTGCCCCCCGCCACCTGCACCCCTGCCCCTTCCCCAACACACAGAGTGGCCAAGGTGATGGGGACACCCATTGCTCCAAAGAACTTCGTGAGAAGATTTTTAGGTTGCATGAAAACAAAGATCTTAATTTTCATAGGGAAACACGATTATTTCAGCAAAACAAAAAAACCCTCATTCACTGATTAAATATTAAATGCAAAGCCATAGGAGTACTATTTTCTGTTGGCAATTATTCAGATTTAATCCATCTGATGGCCAAGGCCAGCACTTGTGCCCAGCGGTGTTCAGGGAAAATTTGGGCACTCCGCGCTCCCACCAGGACTGTCCTCAAGCTCTGCACAGATTGCCAGGGAAGGAGTAGTGGGTGTGTAATGTTTATGCTCTCCATTCAAAACAAACTCAACAAAGAACAAAGCTTCCCTTCTGCTGGCAGCCTTGGCAGCTTCGACGTACCGCACTCCCCGAGCTTCCTGCTGAGGAGTGGGCGTCCAGTTTGCTCCAAGGTGCAGCCTGCAGCCATCTGCTGAGCACCAACGGTGAAACAGGGACTGGGAAGGAGGGGAGGGGGGAGAAGTGGCTTCGATAAAGGCACGTGCCATTTCGTGATGGAGGAAATGTGCCCATCCAGATTGCTGTTCGCTCTCCAGGGGAGGCGTGAGATTGTGTGTTTGAGAAGAACAGAAGGTGAAGGGCAGGGGTGTAAAGAGAAGGCGGAAGGGAGGGCTGGGTGCGGGAAGCTTAGACACACAGAGTGAAGCTATCTGTACTTTCCTGACCACAGTTTAACTCTAAAGTGTATTGTGATATTTCTTGCCGTGGGCGCTAAAAAATATTAATACATTTCTTCCCACCTTCTAAATTCCTCTGGCTGGGCCAACAACCACATTAGCGGAGACAGAAGAACAGGAGAAAGTCTAATCTATGTACGTGGGGAACTCACATAGACATGACAATGCCATGCAAGTCCCAAAGACAGTGAGGCAACAGTGGGTATATAAGACCTTCTGGACAAAGGAGAAAGGGGGGGAACTAAAGTGAGAATGGGCAACTGACAGGTAGTTGAGGAAGAGCGGCACACACAGCAGGCAAACCCTTGCTAGGAGACTCGGAAACAACGGACACGGGGGATCTAGCTACCAGCACCTGCCTGAAGCATAGTCTCTTTACCATGCTTAATTCAAATTAGGCTAAGGCGGCATCCTAAAATCTCCTTCCTGAATCAAGTTCTATATCTGAATCCCTTGGGCAGGCATGAGGGAAGGGTCAGAGGTTCTTTCGGAGTCGTCTGTTTCTTAATAAACACTTTAAAGTCAATACCCCCAAAAGCAGCTTCAGGGTGACAGAATTTTGGTCCCTTCTTAGCCTTTCTTCAGATGCTTATGAAAACAGTCACAGTGAAAGCGACCACAGTGGGTGGAAGCTGTGTTTTGAAGGAGTGCATTTGGGTCACAAAATTAATGTGTAGTGAACTGTGCTCTAAACACAGCGAAAGGAAAGACACGGAGAACTCACACGGGACTCAGGCACCAGTGCAGCCTTTGTCCTGCAGGAAGCTTTACTTCTGCGTCTTTACAATCTGACAAGCAGCGGCGTGAGAGGCAGTGGCAGCCATCAGAGGACTGGAGCTGGGTTGTGTGTGAGTGTGTGTGTGTGTGTGTGTGTGTGTGTGTGAGAGAGAGAGAGAGAGAGAGAGAGTTCCTTGAACCAATTAAAAATAGAATGTGTGATTTTTAACGCCACATAGAGCATGTTGTACCCAGAGTGACTTGCCATGTCCAGGCACATTGGTGCTAAGAAACACATAGGTGCACATTTTAAAAATAAACTCGAAGTCCATTATTTGTCCTCGGAGATTATGAAATTCCCGGGGACTGTTGCTTCCTGGCTCACACTCCGAGCAGCGGAATTGGTTACCTTCAGCGAAGATCACCTGGGCTCTGTCGGGGTTTCCTCTGCCCTTGTTTCTCCTCTTCCGGGACACCAGGATCATACCCACCTTGCTGAAACCACCACTTCACAGGTGTGACAGTCACAAGACAGCCCTTCCCCTCTCACCCCCAGCACGCCCCGAGACCAGAGCCTTTTAAGGACTGCTAATGCTCAGCACAGGCAGAAGAGGTGGAGACGGCGTTTCTCTCAGCCAGAGATTTCCAACCTTTTTCATCTCATGGCACACATAAACTAATTACTAAAATTCTGCAGCACACCGGAAAATATCTATATTTTTGCCAATCTGAAAAAAATAGATGTAATTTTGATTCATTCACACTGGATGGCTATTGTTGTGTTGGCTGTTTGCGCTCTTTTTATTGGAGAATTTAAGAGAAAAGAGGTCAGTGCCCCTGACCCAATCGTCAGGTATTGCATGTTTTAGAAATTCTCGTGGCACGCTGGTTGAAAAATCACTGTCCTAAGCTAAGATTATTTTCCCCCCAGACTGGGAGAAAAAAATGCAAAAAAATTAGAGAAATTTGTACACTTTCACTTGCTTAAGGGTATGTCTCTTTTAGGGCAAAAATGACATGGCAGTCCCTGCCCCCTGGAGCAGCCCCTCAGCACAGTCCAGGGGCCCTGGGGAAGTCTCCCTGGCCCTGGAGTGAGGGGAGAGCTAGGTGGCCCACACTCCCTGTTTCTGCTGTCTGCCCGAGGAGCTCAGTGAGTCGTCTTTCTGCCAAGCCAATGCATAAACTCTGAAAGCACAAAATTTAGTTTGTAAGAAGGAGGAGAGGGCGGGATCCAGTGTTTGCATTTCCTAACGGGCACTCTCTAGTAGCAGACGGAGGCTGGCCAGGCTTGTCCACGTCTCTGCCCCACCGTGAAGCAGTTTTGCTGCGGGGTCGCTTGGGCTGAGATTGGCGGCGGCTCTGGCCTGCACCAGCGTCCCTCCCGCCCGCAGGCGGCACACGCGAGTGTTCTGTAAAGGCCCGAGGGTACACGGATGAGGCTTGCCTGGTCAACAGAGAAAATGGAGGGGCTGTTCTCGCCGAAAAGCCGAGAGACCTTTGGCGTTCTACAATTTACATTAAAAATTTAAAAACCATGTTTAGTTCTCAGGCTGTAGAAAACGTGTGGTGGGTTGACATGTGAGGTCGCCCCACGAGCGCCCGGCCAGGCTTCGCTTGAACACCTGCGAGCACGGCAGGCTCACCACCTCGCCGTGGAGCCGACGCGCTGGGGGCCGCTGAAACGGCCGGAGAATGCCGCTTTGGGTCGGTGCCTCTTGTTACTGAAGAGTTGCTTTAAGAACGGGTTTAACGCGTGTGAAGATCAGATTCAAGCTCCACAAATAGCGTTTGGTGTCACCTTCTGTCGGCGGGTGGGAGCCGCTGTGAGAGCACACGCGTGCGCGTGACGCGGCGGGGCAGCCCAGGGGCCGCTGCGGCCCGTGGGGCCCTTTGCCCGCGCGCGATGCCTGCACCGCGACGCTCCACGCGGTCTGGCTCCTGCTTTGCATTCTCCTGCCTGACCTCGGCCGGGCAGGGCACGCAGGCCCATTCGCACTGGTGTCTGCAGGCCCCCGGAGCGCTCCCCCTCTGCTCCTGAAGTGCCTGTCATCTTCCAGGGCCACGACACCAGTGCAAGGCGGAGGAAGGGCTTTCTTCTGCCCTTCGAGGTGCTTTCGGGTGGTCGAGTGATTAAATCCACGTGAGACAGAGTAACGAGAGAAAATAACCAGCCTAATTCCGTGTCTGCTTGGGAACCTCACATGCACGAGAGGTTCGGGGACAGGAGTTAAAAGGAGGTGTGCGCGCCGCAGGGAGCTGAGGCTGAGCTCAGGCGCCTTGGGGCCTCCGAGGGGAGGACACGCACTGCAGGACAGCTAGAAGGGCAGGTGCTCGGTATTCGGCCATTTGCCCTGCCATATAGGTACGTCGGAAAGTTACCTCTAGAAATCTGTTGTTTTTGGCAGGCCCTCGAATTTAAATCCTTCTTGGTAAATAGGGGTGGAGAGAAAAACTTCTCTCGAGCCCAAAGGGCCTCAGTTGCCTGTCGCTCAGAATAATCCGCACAGCACAGAAACACATCTTGGGGTGACTCGTTCTGAACCCCTACAGAATAAAATAAGGGGGAAAAGTGTTGTAAAGCTGTCCCCGTAGCCCCATGACAAGATCATTCTGCATTTTGCTTTTCTGTGACATTGTGGCATCTGTTGGAGGGTTACTCCGCCTGCCTCCTCTCAGATCCGTTATTTTTACCTGTAATTTATTTGACGTCGACTGAGAAAGTTGTTATTCAGGACATAACCCTGTGATGGGCACTGGGAAGGATATAAAAAGCCATGGGAACAACTCTTTTAAAAAGGTGTTAATTGGATTTTTCCCACATAAAACCCCCCATAGCACTTTATTTCCTCACTCTGCTTCTCACAGTCAACTTCATTTGCCCATTTAATGCAATTTGCTTCTCATGATAAGATTCTATTAAGTGATTATTAAGACATTCAGCCAAGCACGTCTATAATCATTACCTACCTCCTGGGGGTGATGCCAGGTGTAATTAGTTAAAGCTCACTCCCAGCATCCGGACTACAAACAGAGAGCACTTCCACGCAGCCAGCCTGCTGGCCGAGCTCCCCAGCCAGCAGCTCCAGGCAGCAGCTTGCACGGACGGACGTAACCCCCCGTCCCCAACCCGGGGTTGTGTTGGATGGCAGTCCACATCAGACCCGTGGACACATGCAGCATTCTGGAGGCTGGCTGTCTCTTTCACTATCAAATTCTGTCCCTAAAGGTGGGTTTCTTTCGGTTTCTAAGCCATACTATATATAACACTGTATAGTTCTAATCTTACTGCTAATGAAACAAACAAAAGAACCTCCCACTATGAGCTGAAACAGGCCAAAGCGAATCTGCCTGGCATGGCCCTCTGCCTCTCACTCTGGTTCAGAATCACTCAGGGAACCCTTACTGTCCTGGAGCGCACTCTAGGGTCCAAGGTGATGATGAAGTTGAGAAAGAACGTCACTGCCCTCCAGGAACTCATCATGGGTGAACTCCATAAATGGCAATAGTGATTTCTGGCACACCTTAACATCCACTTTCAACCAGCCTACCCGGTACTTAAAAAGGGTGGGCAGCCTGGAGCGGGAAAGAGGAAGAAACTGCTTCTGTGCAGTCTAAACGCTTCATTGACCAAAGCACTCGGGTACTACACAATTCTTAAGCAAGCATGGCTGTCTTTATGCCAAACGCCCAACCAGATAGATTGTGTGGGGGAGGGATGGGCCCTCCATTTCCTACATTAAGGCAGCAAGGTAACAAAGTTCGTGAAAAGAGAGGTCAGTGGTCCACTAGACACACTCTGGGAGACGGCTGTAATTCTGTGTCACACCCAGAGAAAAGGAGACACGACTGTAGCTGCCAGGAGCTCCTGGGATTCTGGAAGTAAAGGAGGGTGGACTTTACTCAGGCAAAACGGGTCTGAGAAGCCTGATGGCCAGCACGGGAGCTGGGCTTTTGTAGGAAGCCCAAAGGTGGCGGAAAGGCATGGACAGAACCTAGACTGCCTGCCCAGGGTAACAGTGCCGACCTGCAAGGAGCTGGGGCCTGGGGGAGGGGGGAGCAGCATCACGGGGTGTGCAGGAGTCAGGAGACCAAGGAGGCCTCTGCGTGAGACACGAACCAGACCCAAACGAAGCCACAATAAAAACTACGCTCAATAAAGAAGCCCAGCAAGAGCACTGAGCCCTAAAGGTTAATTATGTGCCAAAATTGAATGTGCGCACACACACACACACACACAGAAAACTACACACCAAATTGCTCCAAGGGGGCCCCCTATGGAGAGGTGAGTAGAAAGGGGATAAGATAAGGGAACTTTTGATTTTTCTATGTATAGTTCTGTGCTCTTTGATTTTTCCTTTTCTTATGTGGGACATACATTCAGGTAAAACAACGGCCACATATTTACCATTTTAAACACAAAAAAGGGAAGGAGTGGAAGCACATACTGCTTAATAGGAAGGACGCTGAGGCTTTGAGCTTTGCTTGGAGAGATGACCTCCCTTTTACTTCAAGGACAAGATGGAGCCTAACACCGTTTGATAGTGTGTAAGACCCAGCTGGCATCTATTTTTCTCACAATGGGAATTTTTTTTACCCTGGTCTTCCTCCTGGAAGCTCTTGGGCCGCTAACAACATGAGCAGGGTTTTTTTTTTGGTAAATTTCCTTTACTTAATACGTCCATTGCCTCCGGCCACGAGGCAGTCCTGCACGGTGCAGCCTCCCTCAATTACCCTCTTTCCCCCAGTCCTGAGCCTGAGGCGCGGCCGGGGCAATTGCAGCCTAATGGCATGCTCTGCATCCTCGTTCCCTTCATATCTGTGATGGACAGGCCTCAGCGGCCCATTTTGGCGTCGTTCTGCTTGGGCAGGAAACATTCTGCTTCCCTGTCTTGGAGGGATGACTAATGAGAGAAAAAAAGTAGGTGTGACGAGCAATCAAGGTCACTTTTCTGGCACCAGGACCAACCACCGCAGAGGAGGCGCGGATGGCAGGAAATGAAGAGACAGGCAGGCTTTTCCATCATCATCCAAAGCGTTGCTGCTGCAGCTTCAGGCCAGTGCTCACTCTGGCCACGACAAGCAATAAGGCCCTAATGGGTTTTCAGAACCTTGAAAGTGGTGCCCCGATGGGAATCACTGACGCCCCCGGAATGTAGTTTTTTGTCTCTGCGCCCGCAGATTCCTGCTGACTCCTTGGGGGAGTTTAATAACATGTCATTTAACAAATTAGAAGATGAGACAAGTTAAATACGGTAAATCAAAGCAGAGTTGAAAAAACAAAGTAGAAGCAAGCAGACCTTTTCAAAGCATACAGATTTAAAAATGTAAGGTTTCCAAATGCTTAGCCAAAAAAAAGGGGGGGGGGAGTTACCATAGCAACTCCTAAAGTCCGCTTAGCTAGCTAGCCTTCACAGTCCTTCAAATGTCCCATTCTGTGGAGGGGGGAGAGATGAGAGAGGTTTGAAGGCAATTTTTAATTTTTAAAATAAAGGAAATACATAAAGAAGTAAGAGTAGTGGATTATGGTTCTCCTTTAAATACCAAGAAACAGTCTTCTAAACGCCGAGATTTCTGGAAAGGAACAGATGTCTTGGGTAATGTCGAGTGGCCACTTGGTGGCGCTGTTGTCCCACTGCTGGGTTCTGCAGAGGCCTTTCCCTTGTTGTTCCTGAACGATGAGGGGCCCTTTCTGTGAACCGCCATAAAATTCATTTATTCAAAAAATGTTTACAATGTATCTGGTATCTACAAGGTACCAGAAATATGTGGATCTCTGGGGATAGGCTGATAAACAGAACATTTTGTGGAGCTCATAGTCTAGCAAGAGAAACAAGGAATCAAATGAAATAATGACATGTTGTGATCAGGTACGTGAAGGTAAAGATCAGGCTCCTATGAGAGGAAACAATGGTGGGCAACTGCCTTTACATGAGAGGGTCGGAGAAGACCTTTCTGATGAGTGTTTCAGCTGCACACCCCCCACCGCCACCAATCCCACCGCTGTCAAGGGATGGCGGGAGAGTGGGCACACAGAGGGATGGGAGGGCCCTAGGGCACAGCTAAAGAAAGAAAATGGAGAGGGATAAGCAGGTAGGGGCCAGACCATGCAGAACGTTTGGTCACAGTCAGACCTTCAGCTCGGATTTATTCTTAGGGCAAAGGGAAGCCTTCAAAGAGTTTCAGCGGTAAGTAAGGTTATTCAACTTGAACAGTTTGCTTTTCATGCTGCATTGTAATTCTGGCATTATCTTTGCTTTGGATACATGCAAACACTTTGAAAAACATTCAGGATTATAACACTTCACATGTGCAGATGTGTTTTTCCACAATACAGACTGTAGGGTCTAGAGCTTAGCCCAGTCTCCGCTGGAGGGGCAGAGTGCGAGAAGTCTGAGAGAAGGAGACCGACTATTGGGTGAGGGAGCCCTGGGGTATGACGTCAGTCAGGACATGGGGTGACTGCCCTCCTCATAGCACTTCCCATGCCATGTTGTCACTGCTCTCCAGCTGGTCTTCCTGGACGCAGAGGCAAGGACTGTCTTCCTCATCTCGGTAGCCACAGTGGTCAGCACAGGAACGCAGTAGACGGTCGGTGCGTGTTGGATGGACAGAGGGAAACGGATGAGTGGATGGGTGGGTGGGTGGGTGCTGGATAAGTGAGTCTCCTACAGAATTTTAGTGACACTTTCTCAGATTAATCATTTTCAGCTTCCAGGTATAAGAAAAACGTTTCTCTGGCCTCCTGGTGCATGTACCAAATATCAATTGAGCACCTACTATGTGCAAGGCACTATACTCAATCAGGGACACAAAAATGAGCAAGATATTGTAACAGTCCTCAGCTGCTTACAGTCAACAGAGGAGATGAGACCAAATCCTAACTAACCCACAGTTTAGAAAGTGTTACATTCACAGAGTAGGGTGCGGACTGAGTGCTGCAGGGGTTGAGGAGAAGGACTTCCAACCCCAAGAGTTAAAGGAATGTTCTCAGGAAAATGATGTTTGAGTTTGGTCGCAAAGGGTGAGCGGTGTCCTCCTGGGATGACAGAGCTCCGGGGGCCTGTGCAAGAGTGAGGAGCAGAGGCTTCTCCCTGGCCATGCTGTGCTGAAGGAGAAAGAGGAGGAACCCCGACTCCCGGCTGTGTGAGCACGGGGTGCTGCGGCCGGGTGCGTGCAGACAGCCTCGCTCCCCAGACCAGGAGCCACCGCCGGTGAGTGTGTTCTGGACCCCACCTTGTGCAAACCTCCCAAGTGGTCTTCGTGGCTGCCTGTTGGAGTCTTTAGTTTGGGACACTCTATTTTTCCACTGCAGTGTTTTTCCAACTGAAGATCACAGTTCATTAGTGGGTCAGGTAATCAATAGAGTGGATGTGACCAGCACTTTAAAAACGGAGCACAATAGAATGGAAACTACTCAGGTACATTGCATGGTAAGGGAAATATCATTTTGTGAAACTTTTCTAGTTAAATGTCATGTGTGTGATTCTTTTCATGGAGGCTCCAGGGGACAAACTTGCCTACAAGGGTGCTGGCACCCTACTTGTGTGGCGCTTCCAGCCTTTCTTATAATTGAGGAAAGAGCTCCCCATTTAAACTTAGATCTCCTGGAGGGTCCATGAATATGTAAATTCATGATATAATTTTAGTGGAATCAGAATACATTTTTGTGCTCAACATAAACTTTTTTTTTAAATAGATGTCTTTTCTGGAGTGCCACTAAAATGTTCCCAATTCTCTGTCTGTGCATGTGTGTGCCTGTCCTCCATGGTAACTGATGGAACTTCTTTCTCCTATTGAGGTGACATTGGTTTATAACATCACGTAAGTTTCAGGTGTGCAACATGATAGTTCAGCATCTGCATGAACTGTTCTGTGCTCTGCCCATACCGAGCAATGTGCCTCGTCGGGTGGGAAAACACAAGTCAAAATACCGGGAAATATGTGAGCCAGGAAGTCAGCCAGGGCCCCACAAAGCCATGGGGCCTGTTAAAGGGCCTACTTCCATTTTGTTAGAAGTTTGCAAATACGTGACTTCCACCACTCATAGATTTTAGTCAAGATTCCATAAACTACCATTTTTGACTTCTTTAATCTCTTATAGAAGCCTTTAAATGTAGGTTATGAAATCCTCAAAGCACAATTAAATTTGGATAGAAGCAAATGATGTATAGCTTGACATTAGTGGATCAATCCTTTGATTCAGTCAACACTTCCAAGGGCCCAGTGAGAGCAAAGCGCTTTGGAGAGCCAGGGGGGAGATGAGCCAGCCTCTGCCTGCTGCGAGCCCAAGCCACGCAGCGCGCACTCTGCAAGTCACCGTGACACTTTCCCTCCTCAGGATGGAGTTTGGGAGGGTAACCCATTGGGAGCAAAGAACAAGCCGAACCCCTCCTGACACATGAAGGCATCAGCAGAGCGGGCAGTGTCAGGTGGGCGTTTTAAAGGGGTTGCCCTCCCCTCTGTAAGACCCAGACCAGCCTCGAGAATTAACCAGCAAAAGTACATTCCATGCTGCGGGGAGTATGGTAGAGGGATTTGGAGTGCAGGTGAGCCTTGGGCAAGTGTGTGCAGAAATGGGTTCAAGTCCCTCCTTTCCCTGCATTTCTCACGTTGCTCCCACAAATTGCAGAGAACTTGCCACCAGTGAGATTCCACAGGGAAAGTCAGGATTTGGGCCTCTTGCCCATGTTGGCCATCAGGGAGTGGCCACCAACTGCTTGGTGAAATGGCGTCAGATGAACAATGGTCATTTCTTCACTTTCAGATTTCCTAGAATTTTATTAATTCAGCATGTCTCAGCAATAATTTTTTGACGCTGCACCTCCTGATCTTTGCCTTTCCTGGAGAAGGGGCAGGCTGTGACCTGGTGTAGCTGTAGGTACAGGGACCCAGACGGACTGGGTTGGAGCTACCCACTGTGCAGGGGTCGCGTGCACGGGTCACGTGCAGGGGTCACATGCAGGGGGGAGGGCTGGGAAAATCTACAGATGCCAGGCTGTGCCAACACACTTTGAAGGCTGTGACCCCACCACCGGCCAAGGGGAGCTCTGCTCCACGGTTCCTAGGTCTTTCTGTAGGAGATTCAAAGAACAGTGTAGTCCAAACCCGTGGACCTTACCAAACTCCGGCACCACTGAACTTGATCACAGAGGACTCCCAGCCCAACTGCGTCTGCCAGCCTCTCCAGAGTTCTCAGAAGCAGAGTTGACCTACAGATGACCCACTTTTGTGTCTGCACCTCAGGTCCCCATCTGGATCTGTCGACATGCATATGCATGAGGTGTGTTAGAAGCCCACTCACTGGTCTCAGCAGACAAGGCAACCGGACTCATTCATTCTGTGCCATCTTGCCTCCAACCAAGAAAGAAGCTGGGGAAGGGAGTGTGAGCATTGGGATGGTTTGTTTTCCTGCCTCGCAGAAGAAAATGTTTGCTCGTCCTTGATGAGTAAGATTGCCCATCTAAATATTCTGAAATGAAACCACAGATAATGGAGCTGAGCCGCCTGACAGCAGCCTCGACCCTGACTGTGACTGACTCACGAATTTCCAGTACACTACGTCGGAAAGTCAAAACATTTTTGTTACAGGACTTAACTGAGTGAGTAACAGCTGGCTGAACAGAAGCTGGAGGACTCTAAAGCAACTGGATGTCGACAGTGTGGATTTTCACTTAACTCTTGTTTGTGATTTGTCGCTGAAGTCTAAGATGTCAGTGTGTTATGGCGGTCGCAGTGACGATAGGAAAGGAGGGCTTCACCAAGGCCTGATCCCCTTTCTCCATTCAGTGAGCAAGGAGGGGTGCGCTGTGTACGACACACTCGGACACTCCCACTTTTTCCTCTCCACGCTACCAGCTTGGCGCAAACTGGTGCTTCTGCGTAGGTGCAGCCTTTCTCAGAGGGACCCCAGCCAAGCGCCCCTTTCCAGTGTATCTGCTTCCGAGAACAATGTCCTGGCCTTGGTGATGGGTGCGTGGGGAGCCTCCGGATGGCGGCTACTGACTGTATCTGTACCCCCACCTCCGGTGGGCGGCAGGGGCCGCATCAGACTGAGTGGTGCAGACCCCAGGCCCCACCCAGACCTGCCGACCCCCCAGAGCCCTCATTGGTTGTGCCTGACATGCCCCACAGGTGATTCTTAATCCAACTAAAATGTGAAAATCAAGGCCTGGTGGGGACCACAGCCCTGGCTGTACATTGGAATCATCTGGGAAGCTTTGAAAAACACCGGTCCATGTCCTACCACAGACTCATCGATAAGAATAGCTCTCCAGGTGCCCCAGAGCCGAGCAACCCAGGAAAACAAAGGATAACAGTTCTCCAGGTACCGCAGGGGAGGGAGGCTGGGTGATACCAGGACCCTGTCCTGGTTGTTTCTGGTGCCCTGAGGCAGGCATGGGACAGGTGGGCTCCCTTTGCCACTGAATGGGGCCGAGCCAAGCTGCAGCACAACACCACAGACTCCCTTGGGGTCTGGGTGGGCTCTCCCAGCTACCAGGGGCTTTCCCAGAGCGGAGGAAATGTGGCCAGGCCCCCAACGTGTTCACACGGCTGAGAGCCAGGACCAGTGGGAGTCCAGTGCCTGGGAAGAGGCGTGAACTCCGCCTTATTGACGACGTCAGGATTCAGGATTCGCTTTTAATCAGGGTGATTTTTTTCTGCTGTTTTTCCTACCTGAAGTTATATATTAGAAATATATTACTAAATATAAATATATTAGAAATATATATTTACTAATATGTTAGTAAATATATTAGAAATATATTACTAAAAATAGTAATATAATAGAAACAAATCCTTCCCATATAATAAAAATAATCTGATTTCAAAAGAGAGTAAGTATAAGTAACAGAAACTGTCAGTCTCGAACATCTCTGGAATCACTACCTTTAATATTTAAAACTCTGATAGTCTATTAAGAATTCACAGAATCCAACATTGATTGGCTGACATGGGGTGCTTCTATGATATAATCCCTTCAATATTTCCACAGTTATTATTACCCAGAGAGTATTTCTGAGCACTCGTGAAGTGCCAGGCATTATGCCCAGCCAGGAGGATCAAGTGAGCCAGACGAGATGTCAGTCCTAGGGAGAAGGGAGACTGTGGGCAGGCAAACAAATAAACACAAGACAAAGTGATGTCAGCACTTGTCACGAACAAATACTGGGTGCTGTTGGACTTGAAGGAATGACTCATGAATGCCTGTGTGAAACAGTCCATTAGAGTCGGGTTTTGAAGGGTGAGTAGGAGTTTTCCAAGCGGACCAGGCAGGCGCTCCGGACAGGGGCAGGGGTGCATGCAAGAAGGAGGACGAGCAGGTCGCCTTCAGGAAACTGTGCATTTGTTCCCTGTCCCTGCTGTTAAAAATTACCGTAAACTTAGCAGCATAAAACAACACTGATCTGTGATCTTATAGTTCTGGAGGTCAGGAGTCCGGTGAGAGCTAAAATTAATGTGTTCCCTGGCTGCATTCCTTCCTGGCAGCTCTGGGGAAGGACCTGTTTCTGTGCCCTTTTCAGCCCATGCACACTGTCACATCCCTTAGCTCACGGACCCCTCCTCCAGCTGCAACACCAGCAGTGGTTGCTCCAGTCCCTCCTCTCCAACCCTTCTGCCATCATTGTGTCTGTCTCTGACCACAGCCAGAAAAGGCTCTCTGGTTTTATTGACTCATCTGATTAGATCGGGCCCACCTGCATAATCCAGGATCCTCTCCTTATCTCAAGGTCCATAACCTCAATCACATTGGCCAAGTCCCCTGTGCCTCCTCTGGTAACATATGTGCATGTTCTGGGGACTAGGGCATGCACACCACTGGGGACTCATTATGCTGCTGGCTCCACTGTACATCAGTTTACTCACTGACTTCTGTGGACCAGCAAGACTAAAAAGGATCAGCTGTAGCCAAATCATAAGCAACCTTGTATGTTGGGTCAAGGAGTATTCAATTTATGCTGTGAGGGACCAAGAGCCTCTGAAGGTTTTCAGCAGAGCTTTTCCCTCTTAGAGATCTCTTTATCTGTGCTGGCTGATCATAAGAGTTAATGGAGGTGGGTGCTTGTTACTAAGATTCTCACCCAGCCTGGGAGACTCTGATTTAATAGGTCCGGGGTGAGCACGCAGGAATGCGTTTCTGACCGGTCAGCTTGCAATGCACCACTAGAGAAGTTAGCTAAGAGTCTAGGACGTGGGAAGACCAGTGAGGAGGATGTGCCGTCAGTCCTGGTGAGAACTAATAGATGCATCACTAAGGTAGCCGGTAGCCCTGCAGATGGAGGCAAGTAAGGGCATTTCACTACAACTATTACTGTTGTTATGGTGGTAGGTGATGTTGTCACACAGGTAGGAGCCAGGACCAAAAGAAGAAGGCAAAGGACTCCTAAAATTTTGGAACTGGAAGACAAATAGGTGGAAGGGCCATTCACCCAGATCAAAGATGTCACGGAGAAGCAAGCTGGGAATGAAAGGCAGTGAGTTTCCATTTTGAACAAGCTGAAGTGAAGGAGAGGGTGGGGCTTCTGGGTGGTTTCCAGAAAGCAGTAAGATTATAGGTTTGGAGTCAGAAAAAAAAATTGATAAAAGCTTGAGCAGCTTTTCCATGAATCTGAAATCTTTTAAAAGATGTCTGCATGTGAGATACAAAACTGTAGGCATCCAAACAACTAGTAATTTATTAAAGCCCTTTTACTGCTTACTTTGTGTATTATAGTAATACAAAAGCAATTACAATATTTCTATTTCAGCAATAATGCCCTGACAATTAAAAAGCCTGTTAACAGAACCCAAGGTCCTAAACATACATTTTGAGCCCTGGCCTGTGTGGCTCAGCTGGTTGGAGTGTCATCCCATAACCAAACAGTTGCTGGTTCCATTCCCAGTCAGGACACATACCTAGGTTGTGGGTTCCGGTCCTTGGTCTGGGCGCGTACTATCTCCAGTACGGGCGTGTATGGCAGACAACCCATCGATGTTTCTCTTTCGCATTGATGTTTCTCTCTCTCTCTCCCTCCCTCTCTCTCTTAAAAGCAATGAAGCAATGTCCTCGAGTGTGAATTAAAAAAAAATTAAACATTCATTTTGAGCCCTCACAGAACTGTTTATGATGTCCCTGGAAGTAGGTCTTGAGGAGTCAGACGGAGCTGTAATTCCTCTGGGAAGGTCAGCAGAAGCCCAGCTGCAAGTCTCTGCCGCCCGCCCCACCACTTCGCTCATTTTCTTGTGTTATTAACCCAAGACTGGACCTTCCTCGTGGAAGTGTGACCGAATGCAGATCTGGGTGCCTGCCACTGTGAGAGCCAATAGTTGAGAGGCACGTGCTGGTGTGAAGGAAAGTGGTTTATTTTCAGGTGCCAACAACCTGGAAGATGGGGGACCCATGTCTCAAAGCCCATCTCCACCTCTCAGTGGAGGCAGAGGTTTTTATAAGGAGGGAGAGGGGAACAGAACTAAGAGATCAAGGGAGGGGGCTGCAAAGTTCTCTACATGCAGACAAGTAGTCCTTTCAATAAGGCAAGTGACCTTATTGGTGTACATCATCCTGGTTTAGTCATCCTGGCTCCACGTCATCCTGGCTCTGTGGATGAAGGTCAGCAGATCTCCCCAAAACTGAGATGCCTGGAGGTTGAAGTCTGTTTGAAATTAGTTCCTAGGATTCTTATACAAGCATGCTGTTCACCTACAAACTACACATTAGTCAGAGTCAGCACTTACAGACACAGTGTCAAAAGAATGGTGGGTGGGTAACAATTTTCCACTGTTACAAAAGCATCCCATGCATGGTCAGTGTCCCCTCTGTGGGGTCTGCTGATATGACTCTCCTTCATGCGGGAGCTCTGAAGTGACTACCTCCTTCTCTCTATGGGGGCTTGGACCTGGGAAGGGGCCGTTCAGCTCTCTACAAGCTACATGTTAGTCAGAGCTGCATACAAGTCCCTGACACCCACTGACTTCAGGATGAAGCACTACTGCATCTGGGTCCCCTGAGTCTCTCAAGTATGTTGATTGTTCAGGCTTGTCTTTCGTATCCAGGCCCCTCCTTTCATGCTCAAAGCTCACACTGTCCATGATTTAGGGCCCCCTAACAGATGGTGTCATCTGCTCCCCTTCCCTCCCCTGCAGCCTGCCACCGGAAAAGCACAGACCTGGGAGCCAGATTTCTAGGGAACAGTCCCTGCCCTCCTGCCTTCCATCTGGGTGACCTGGAATGAGACGCTTAACCTCTGTGCACAGCAAGGCACGCTCTTTTCATGTTTTCACTTTATTACTTTAGATACAAATCCCTGTTCGAATGAAGTCTGAAGTGGAAGCCCAGAATAGGTAACAGGCAAAGCGCTCCAGAGAAACGGGGATGGTAGTTCAAGGGCCTGTGCACTTGCCCCAACTCAACAGAGGCCCCGAGGCAGCCCTGGGCAGGAAGGTCCCTTTGCGCTCTCACGGTCTTCACTTCTGAAATTCTGCTCATTACGTCTCCATCCTGGGACCCATCAGTGGCTTTCCAGTGGCACAAAGATCACGTCTAAACTCATTGGTCTCTCATTTAAAGCTCGTGCAGCCTGACTCAAACTGACCTTTCTGACTTTCAGTTCTGCCGTCCCCCTCACAGCAGCCCTCTGGTCTAATGGCTGTCTCTGAACTGTCCTTCATATTCCCTACCTTTGCACTCCACTCCAGCCCCGTTATGCACCTGGATTGGTTTTCTATTGCTGGTTTCACAAATCACCACAAACTTAGTTGCTTAAAAATATAAATTTAGTATCTCACAGTTCTGGAGGTCAGAAGACCAACATAGTTCTCCCAGGGCTAAAATGCAGGTGTTGACAAGGGCCACTTCCCCTCCTAGAGGCTGGAGGGAAAGACGTGTTTCCTGGCTTTTGCCAGCTCATAAGGTCAGCCCCTCCCTCCATCTTCAAACCAGCAATGCCACACGTCTCTGTGCCTTCCTTCTGTAGTGACCCTCCTCCTCTGCCTCCCTTGTCCACTTTCCAGGACCCCGTGATTACATGAAGCCCGCCCAGCTAATCCAGAATAATCCCCCCACCTCAGAATCCTTAGTTTAATCATGCAGTAGAGGCATCTAACATAATCATGGATTCCAGGGATTAAGACAGGTGTGGGGGCCATTGTTCTGCCCACCACCTAGCCCGAACCTCATTCACACGAGCTGTGTGTGAGTAGCGACTGTCCTGAGGGCGGAGAAGATTGCCGGGCAGGAGGGGTGCTTTGTTGCAGCCACGCAAACTGCTCCACACTGACTCTCAGGGATCATCCTTTCGGCCACTCTTGCACCGGACAGGGTCCTGGCCCTGCATGGGTCTGTCTGCCCAGGCCAGCCCTTGACTTCGTGTAGGAAAGATTTCACAACACAAGACCAGGTGACTATGAGGAGGCATTTATTAAAGCTGGGGACAGTGAAACAAGGAAGGGCTCAGCATAGAACCTTCTCTAGAGAGCCTAGGCTGGGCTGCCTTAGCTCACTGGGAAGTCAGAGAAAAGGAGGCTTTGGGGACAGTTCAGGGTATCTGCCTGGGACTGCTGCCAGGGAAGCAGCCTGGTGCCCGCTGCCTTAGAGTTTAGGAGACACTGCCTGTGAAGAAAGAGGTTGCGGGGAGGGGAGAAAGGAAAGGAAATGGCGCCAGGGAGAGCACTGGGGGCTTTTCTCTCTCTTTGTGGCAGGAGTCTTAGGGGAGGTCTCAGGGGAGGGTTTCAGCTGAATATTCATCCATTCTCCAGGTGTGTCCTTCTAGGGTCACAATTTCCATTGGTTGGTCAGTGATAGGGCAGGGGGTCTTTAGTTATTGCGGTTGGCTCTGGCATCGCCCACCTGGTTTTGCTGCTTTTCTGGGCCTGGAGCTGAAACACAGTGGAGGCCTAGGTGTTCTCTCCAGGGAGGAAAGGACAGGGAGAAGAACTTACCCTGGAGACCAAGTCCTTGTTTGCCCAGTTTTGTCCCCTGCCAGGCACTGGGGGCCATCCTCCCTGATGGCCATCTGCACCTGGCTGTAAATTGCTGGGCCGATTTGTTCAGCTGTCTGTCTCAGTTTCTCTACTCCACGTGCCAAGGAGTTTTCCTTGCCTCTCACTACCCTGCCTTCATGTCCTGAGGGTGGTTCCCCGGCCACTTCACCACACAGGGCCTCCAGGCCCAGCCTTCTCTGACTCCTCTTTCATGGCTTGGCATGAGAACTCCGGGTTCTTCTCACTGTTTTGCACAACAGACGCTCTCCAGCCCTGCTTCCATGAAAGGGCTCACTGATAAAATTGGCCTTCACTGAACACGAGCCCCCCTCGTTGGAATGTGATCATATTTGTAAATCCGAATTTGTGCCACCAGTTTGTGGGCACATGATGGCATGTGGACTTGCCTGTGGACAGGGTGCTGCTGCCCACCTCAGAGCCACGCCTGTGCACTTGCTCTTCTTTAGATGAGGACACCTCAGGAAAATGTCTCAGGAATCGTTTTTAGCTGAACAAAAGGACAGGAATTCAAGTTGATGCTTTTCCTTCGCAATATCTAAAAGAAGAGACTGGTGCTCAAATGAGAGATGAATCCAAACAAAAATACGTCATTTTGAAAGATCAGTTAGAAGCTAGGAGCTGCATCGCTGTATGGCAGTCCAGTTCCAGCACCCTCTGACCGTTAGACCTGGAGGTTGGAGACCGCCTTATTCACTGCCACGTCCCCAGCACCCTGGTATAGTATCTGCCCATCACAGATCCTTATTACATTTTGATGGACACAATTAGTAGATGCAATATAAAAATCTATTGTTTATAAGTTTTTGTATATAAATTGTCCCCTCACAAATGCAGTCCTTCCTTTTCTAACACAGCAGGGAGGGTGCCCCACTCCACTTATGATCTGGCCCATTTGAGGGTGGACTGTGATTCTTGTTCTCAGGTGAGAGTGCTGTTCAGGGAGTTGAGAGACGCAACAGGTAAAAACCCTCCACAGGGGACGGAACAATGGTGTAACGGAAGAAGCGTGTGAAAGCCACACATTGGCATTAGCATATGTGCAAAACAAGCTTTCAAACTGTGACCCAACGGGATCTACAGCAGACGATTAATCTTCATTCTGTTCCTGAGTGATGTTTTTCTCGAGTGAGTCAGGCACAGACATAAGCTACAAAAAGCAGCAATCCGCAACACCCCAAGAAACACAGGGGAGACTGCCGAAAATTAATTCTCACTCTTGTAATTAAGTATAACATTTTACATTTTGTTTCATATGGTTGACAAATATAGCCCTTTCCCCAGGAACAGTTTGTAAACAAAATTTTAGGCTTTTCTTTATGGAGTGGGGACCGCAGGAGAGGCCTTCAGTGGGAGTAAGAGGGCGTTGCGTGCCTTTTCCAGGAGGACGTGCAGTGATCGGGGTCCCTGCTCTGCTCGTTGTGGGTGTATGGAGAACAGCAACGCCTTCCCTTCTGAGAGTGCAGCTAACTCATCACTGTGTGTGCTGACAGAAAAAGGGCAAAGCAAGGTTAAATCTCCCAATTTCCTAAAATAAATCAGTTTCATACCTTTATCACGTGTGCCCACCCAAAGCAAAATACGAGGTCTGTCCAGAAGGTATCCAGCCATGTAACATGAAAAATAGAGACATTTATTGAAGAAGATACAAGATACAAGAAACATTGTACATTGAAACAATGATGCCTCAGTCCTCTTCACAGTAGGCACCTTGGGACCTCACACAGTTCTCCTGATTGCCATCAGCTGCTTGTTGTATTTTCCTGGATCTCATCAAAGGTCTGAAATCTCTTCCATTTCAAAGGTGATTTCAGTTTTGGGAAAAGCCAGAAGTGACAGGGTGCCAAATCTGGGCTGTAGTGGGGCTGAGTCACCTGGTGATTTGGAGTTTCACCAAAAAACCTCTGTATAAGACATGATGCATGAGTGGGCATGTTGTTGTGATGAAGCTGCCAATCACCAGGTGCCCATAGCTGCAGCCTTCTGAATCATCTGAATAGCTTCCTCAGAGGAATATTTAAGCTTAATGCAAAATCTGATGCAGATTTGTTGCTCTACTAGCTTAGTCATTTTGAATGTGATGGCCACACAGTACACATGCTCACTCAACAGTGTCTGCCACCCCCACTGACTAGTACAGTGAAGTTGTCATTGTTCACACAGGCACATTCTGGTCCATTCTCCTTGGCTGCCTGGTTACATCAATGTCGTCCAAACCATTCTTGTTATATTAACAATGGCTGGAATTTTTCAGTTTTGAGTATCACCTTCATTCCTCAAAAATTGCATCTATCCATTTGTCACATACTCACTGTGTGCCCGCTGACCTTGTGGTTGGTACAGTGATGTGGAGATGTGGTGATGTGAAGGCACAGAGAAGTGGTACTTCGTCCAGGCCAGTGGCGGCATAGGGAAGGCATAACCTTGGGGTGGCAGCTGTAGAGCTGGGATTTAAGGGAAGAGATGTGACGAGCGTCTGTGGCACGTCTGGGCGTGAGCTTGCTGGCTCCTGAGGCTTGTGTACACACGTGAAGCTTTGGTGGACCCATCCTGTCAGAGAGTTGTCTAAAGTGACTTCACCAATTTTACACTCTCATGATCAATGTATGAAAGCCTGTCTACCCTCAACCACCATTCAGAATTGGGAGACCTCAATTTTTGGTGATCAGCTGACCACGTGCTTTTCCCTGTGGTCATTTACCAAAGGAACTGAACGAACCCTTTTCATTTGCTTATCGGCTGTTAGGGTTTCCTCATAATGTGACGTGACTATTCAATTTTTTGCCCAGTTTTCTAATTAGTTTGAATGAATTAGTTCTGTATTTTATATATCGGTCCGTGTGGTTTTGATATGCTGCAAATACTTCCTCCCATTACGTGGCTTGTTTTGTTCACTCTTTACTGTATCTTTTAATGCACAAATTTCTTGATTTTAATGTAGTGTATTTCAGTGCCCCTTAAACTATCTGTGCAGACATTTTGTCTTGGGTACTTTGTGGGGGGGTTAATTTCCAATCAGTCATAGACTGGTAATTCAGTGAAATACCATAAAAACCAACTAATATAAAAATTAAATAGTGTCCTTGCCAGGTGGCTCAGTTGGCTGGGCATCATCCTGTACATCAAAATGCTGCAGGTTCGATCCTGGTCAGGGCACATACCAGAGGCATCTGATTGATGTTTCTCTCTACCCACCCCCCTTCCTCTTTCTCTAAAATCAATAAAAATATATCCTCGGCTGAGGATTTAAAAAAAAATAAATAGTACAGACATTAAATATTTATTTATGAAAGAAATAAATATTATTTAAAAGAAGAAAAAAGAGAAATAAGAGATGTAAATGTTCCAAAACCAAATGAGCGGTTTCAAGCTCCCTCATAATCTTCGTGCACATTCAAACCCAAGACCCATGGGCCCACGCCTCCCTGACCTGGCAGCACACACTTACGTCGGATGGCGGCCAGTCCATGAAGGCTTTGACACCCGCTGCCCCAGACTACCTTACCTGTCTGCTGCACTCTTCACATCAAAACAACTCAGTCTTGACCTCAGTCATGGATGGCTTGGATCTTGACATGCAACATCACCTAAGTCTCCTTGCCAAGCCTCCCCTTCCTTTGGACTGAAAGAAGGCATCACACCTTGAACGGTGATAGTTCTCAGCAGATTGCCTGTGTGATGACCTATCCAGCCTTAAGCAGGAGAGCGTGGCAGAGATTGTAAGCATTCATCCTCCTGAGATAAAAAAGAGCAAGCAGATCTTACTGCCCCTGAGGATCCCACCTTGCACCTTTCTCCTCTTCCACTGGGGGCTCCTGGTGAGAGTGTGTTTCTCAGGCAGTTGTAAAGAGAACATGAGAGTGTAGAGGCAATTATTGTTAAAATAAAGCCAGCCCTCTCCACTCCCCAAACATGAGTTAAGCGCTGGCTGGGAGGACTATAATGGATGCAGTCATTTCCCAAAACCATGACAAACAGCTACTGTAAGATCAAGATTATTTGGGTTGTACAGTAAAATTTCAGAGTCAACGTGAGCTATATCTTCACAGCTCAGGCAAAGAAGCTAAGGCCCCAGAGGTTTAAATAATATCATTCGACCAACAGTAATTTTTCATAACTTTTAATTGTGAAACAAAACAAAAACACAGAAAATCGCACAAAACCAATAGATAGCTTAGTGAAATGCTATAAGCCAAACACCTTTACAATCTCTACCCAGGCCAAGAAACAGAAGCTCGCCAGCACTCCAGAGATCCATCCAGGTGCTCTGACTTAAGCGAAGTCATAACCTCCTCTACTTCTCCAAAAGTGGGCACACTCTTGACTTTGGACTAATAATTTCCGTATGTTTCTTTTTGGCTTCCCCCCAAGTGTATATCCTTAGACAATATGAGTTAGTATTGCCCATTGTTAAAAATTTGATAGATACCTTTTCATCTAGAGTGTCTCTCCCGTCCTCCCGTTTTCTTACCCCTCCAGTGAAGAACTGAACATCCGACCTATAGCGGGGCTTCTGGAGCGTCAGCCTGCCCAGAGTCACCCGTGGAGCTCATTAAAATGCAGGTGCTGAACCTCACTCACTTCTAGAGTTTCTAATTTGGTAGGTCGGGACAGGGCCTGAGCGTATGCATTTCTAGGCGTTCCCAAGTGGTGTGGGTGTGGCGGGTGCAGGACCACACTTGGAGAATCACTGACCTGTGGAATTTTCCACAGTTAAGGTTTTGCTGATTGCAGCCTTATAGTGTGGTCAATAAATTTCACTGTCCTCTCTGTTTCCTGCAGATTGGGTGCTAGACGCAGAGTCTTGGCCACACACGGGTTTATTCCTTTGGAAAGAATATAGGTTCTGTGTTCTTTCATCGAGAGGCACAAATTGTCTGGATGTCTCTTTTTAAATGCTGATAGCAGCGCTGACGTTCATTTCCTAGGCTCGTTAATTCATTGGTGGTTGCAAATCAGTGATGCTCACATGATAAAATTTAGTTTTCGTTTATCAGCTCGAATAATATTATAAAGAGGTACTTTTCTTCTCTACTATTTGGTTACACACAGTAAAGTTTATGGAAGAAAGCCAGGATAAATGTTTGACTTTTTCCATCTATTTACCAATTTTCAAGGTGACTAAATTAAAGATAACCTATTATTTCTCTGTTTTTAAGAATATCATTATGCCCTGGCCAGATGGCTCAGTTGTTTGCGGCGTTGTCCCGTACACCAAAAGGCTGTGGGTTCGATTCCTGCCTGGTTCTATCCCCAGCTGGGGTGCATCCAGGAGGCAACCAGTCTATGTTTCTCTCTCACATTCATGTTTCTTTCTTTCTCTTTCTCTTCCTCTCTCTCTAAAATTAATAAAAACATATCCTTGAGTGAGGATTAAAAAAATACATATCAACATGAATTCAATTCAAATATATTTTATGTGTTGCAATCCATGGTAGTTATTATCATTAGTGGAGTTCAAATTATTCCGTCTTTGGATACCAAGAAACTCCCCAAGTTGACTTCGAGTCTTTCTGACATGGCCCTGTAGCCTTCGAGAGCTCCCTTGCTCTCTAAAATGACAGGATGGCACAGGCGTATTCCGTGCACTTCCTGTTCCATACAGGAAGCCAGCCAGTTCTTCAAGAATAAGAAGCTTGATTTCTTGAAATAGTGTTTCAAGACCACAATCAGCTCTAGGGGTGTTCATGGTACCTGGGTTGGTCATTGTTTCTAGAAGTTTTCAGTAGATGAGATAGAAATATAGATACACATATATGCATTATTTGTTTTTTAAATACTTCATGTGTTCATATTGACATTTTTTTCAAACATGAAGACTACCTATTTCAAGATTCTTTTGTGTAAGAATTTTGGTTCTCGAGCACACAATAAATGATAAGATTAAAATATCTCAATTATTCACTTACTTTATTCCACATTAAAGACTCAAAATAACAATACTAAGGCTATTACGACCAACTATGATTACAAAAAATGGCTAAGATTTTTTTGTAAATGTTATTTCCATTCTTTTTTCCTTTAAAAAAATATAGTGGCTTTCTAGCTGCATTGTTAGAGTGTACAACCATGTCGTATGATGGATGCTGTCTCCCTTAGTTTCATGCAGTCTGATTTTACAGGCAACCACGACTCCAGTACTCACCACTAGTCTGCATGTCAACGTCACTCAATGGTTCTAGTTTTCTGAGAAAGGGCTCAGGGGAACAGTAATCTCTGGGTTCTTGCATGTTGATAACAGGTTGTGCCTTTTGTACTCGAAAGACCATTAGCTGCATATAAAATTCTTGACTCACATTTTCTTTCTCTGAGCATCTTAAAAATGTTACTAAAATTTCTTGTGACATGAAGTGTTGTTGTTAAAAAGTCTAAAGATAAAAAAAAAAAGTCTAAAGATAATCTAATTTTCATGACTCTAGTTGCCCGGCTGGTAAGTGGCAGACATAACATGCGAACCCAGGCATTTGACTTTGGACTCTGCAGTAAAAATCTTCCATCTGGGGCTGTTTAGCATGTGTCAAACTTCCTCTCAACATTTTGACAGTTTTCTACATTGAATCCCAAAGCAACACTTCCCAGACTCCCTTGCAGCTGGATTTCACAGGTGTGTCGTTTGGGTTTCACCGATCAAATGCACCCAGACTTAGCAAATACTGCAGGATGATGACCAGTTTTTTGTGTGAATACATGTTTTTAATTCTCTTGGGTAAGTTAAATTTGAATTTCAGATAAATAATGAATAATATTTTAATACAAGTGGGGCTCAAATATTGCATAAGACAAACATATTTAAAAACTGTTGTTTTCTAAAATTCAAATTTAACCTGAATTTCTGTATTTTTAAAATTTTCACCTGAGATTATGTTTATTGATTTGAGAGAGAGAGAGAGAGGAACATTGATTGGTTGCCTCGCAGACACACCCCAACTGAGGATGGAACCCACAACCTAGGTATGTGCCCTGACCAAACAGTGCAATGCTCCAACCTACTGACCCACCCGGCCAGGGCTGGAATTCTGTACTGTATCCATCAGCTTTACCCAAGTGAAGATTGGATAAGAAGTGAGAAATATAAGGAAGTGCCAGTAGTGAATTCTATCAAATATTTAAGAAATAATACTAATTCAACCCAATCTGTACCAGAAATTTAAGAGAATACTTCTCAACTCATTTTATAAGGTCAGCATCATTCAGACAAAGATATTACAAGCAAAGAAACTAGAGACCAATATCCCTCATAGATGCAAAAATCCTTAACAAAAACATTAGCAAATTAAATCCAAAACTGCATTAAAAGGATAAGATGATAACAAGACCCAGGGTCCTTCAGACTCAGCCCTGCTCTTCCAACCAGCACAGCCCTAGAATTCAAGAGCATCCACGATGCGTGGTGCAAGGCCACTACCCTGGGGTTCAAATTCTGCCCTTCCATTATACTTTAGACAGTGACATACTAAGACTGGGTTATTTTGCTTCGTTGTAGAATTTTTGTTACAGAATTAGTATTTTAGGATACCTTATCATAAACAGTGGTGTGAAAAATTATAAATGTACATATTTCAGTAGGAATATTATGAGTGGTATCATCATGACATCTCATATCTGTAGGAGACTCAAAATCAAGAAAAAATATTTTTCTCAAAATATTTCATTTTCTGGAGTTAGTGCCCAGCGCCGATCGCGTGCTGCTCGCCAAGGGTGTCGTCTCAGGGATCTGGACTGCTGGCCTTGCGAAAGCATCAACATGCCTTTGGCTAGAGATTTACTACATCCGTCCTTGGAAGAGGAAAAGAAAAAGCAGAAAAAGAAACGACTAGTTCAAAGTCCAAATTCTTATTTTATGGATGTGAAATGTCCAGGTTGCTACAAGGTCACCACGGTTTTCAGCCACGCGCAGACAGTGGTTCTCTGTGTAGGCTGCTCAGCAGAGTTGTGCCAGCCACAGGAGGAAAGGCTCGACTCACAGAGGGGTGTTCACTTAGAAGAAAGCAACACCAATGATCCATGCAGCTTCCTGAATTTGTGTTATATCACAGAAAGCCTTATCAGTTCAGTAATTCTAACTTAATCTACCAAGATAATGTAATTACATTTAATTTTGTAAGTATACAACAATGATTTCCTATTTTGGTGTCAGTTTTTCAATAAAGTTTTGATTATGGGAAAAAAATATTTCATTTTCTTTTTACTTATCTTATGGAGCATTCTGAATCCTATCACTGATTAGATTTCTCATGTTCTTTTGACCACTAGTGAGAAGTATTAGAGCCAAACTTGTGGCCTATCTCTAGTAAACATTAAAATATGTGGATAACATTTTATGTGTTAATCGTACCTCTGACTTTATTTCCCTTCTATTCTTAAGAGTCTTGTATTAAAAATTTTGTCACAATAAATAGTATATTTTTCTGCAAAATGTCCCAAATTCCCTGAAGAACACAAAATTCTGTTTCTCTGGGTACATCAGACAAGGGTTATTTTAGGGGTACACTAATGCTCAGGATACTCGAAAGCTCAGATGTACGAAACGACATGATATTTAAAATTATTACTTCGAATGGAAAAAAGGGATGTATGATGTCACTGAATTCCAGACTTAGAATGTCAGGCGATGGCATAGAATTAAATTGTGGAACTCCCCACGATATGTCAGTGGGCACCCTTACCATTGGTTAGCAACAAATTCATGGCAAATTATGGCCCCTCTGGAGTTTGCCATTTGGGCAAACTTTAAGAAGGGTAAGAATTTCAGTAAATGCAGGTCTTACCAGAACTTCCATATATCTTTGTTACTTTTCTTTCAATATGATCGCTGTGAAGAGGGAGCCGTGAGTTTGTGTCTTGTCTACCTTCCTGAAGAAAAAGAATTAAATAGCCCCAGGGATTTGGCAAGGCTGCAAATGCACCTTTCATTGATCCCAAAGTTCATTGGCTCTAAGAAATGAACAAATGAATAACCCTGTGATGGTTGATTTGATATGTCAAATTGGAGAATTTTTTAAACATTTAATAACTTGTTTATTCATAAGTCAATAAAGGCGTATATGCTAAACCAAAGATTTAGACAATCAAGACTACGTTAGTAATGTGTGGGCGTGCTGAAGGAGACTAGCACAGATCTGAATATTTTGAAACCAGTGTAATTATTGCATAAAACACACTGAACACACAGCGTTTAGAACCTCATGTTTGCTACCAACTCTCCTCAGAAAAGATCAGCTCTTCTTAGTTCTGTACTTGAAAGATCATCAGTCCCAAGTTAACAAAACTTCACTATGTTGGAGGACCACCTGGCCGAGGCACTAATTGCTTCAGCCGGTTGTCTCCTGCTTTCACCTGTGCGCACCGGCAAGTCGCGCGTGTGTGGTGTTTTGTTTTTAAAGTTCAGTACAAGGTGACATTAGCAGCTGGCACAAACGTGCTGTGCAGAATTACCCTTCGGTTCTATTCCAGACTCGGTCCAGTTGATTTTATGTGTGCAATTGTCATACATGGGAATAAAACACTGGGACCTTCAACCGAAGTGGTTATTTTCACTATTTTGCTGAAAATTCATATTTAAATATAAATCAAGATGTTAATCTATGCAGTTTGAGATATTTTAGAATCCTATGTTCTGACCCTATTACTCTTAAAAGTAATGCATAATTTCTGGGCAATTTAGAGAAAAGTTATGACAGTTTCAGCTAGTTAAAAAAAAAGTTCTTCTGTTTATTAAATTTCTCAAACAATTTTGTGAATTCACTGGTTTCTAAAACTGGCCTTAAGCAAAGGTCTGAAACCTAGCGAACTACCAGGAACCATGAAACCCAATTAGAGATATTTTTCAATGAGGTTAACATTTAAATCGGTAAACTTTGAGTAAGCAGATTGTTGTCCTTCAGGTGGCGGGCCTTATCCAATTAGTTGAAGGCCCCAATAGAACAGAAAGACCAGCCGCCCTGAGCAGGAGGGAATTCTCCGGGCTGCCAGCCTTTGGACGGGAACTGCACGCCAGCGTTCCGGGGTCCTTGCCATCTGTCTACAGTGCAGATTCTGGCCTTGCTGGCCTGCACAATGGCATGAACGAATTTCTTGTAATAAATCATATATATGTATCTGTATATATATTCTATTCGTTTTATTTCTCTGGAGAATTCTTAATAAGGCAAACCCACAAACAAAAACAAGGTAGCTTGAGCTGCTTTAGAGCAGCTATGAATTCTACTTACGAAAATAAAACTGTGAGATATATTGACAGATGGATCTATTTTTCACTTTCATAAAGAAGAAAAATAACAAGTTCTTTCAAAATGCTTTCAGGTCTCAAAGGAGAAAAGTCTCAACATGCTTTCAGAATAATCTCATAGAAATGTTACATGCAAGTTTTATTTAAATTGGTTACAGATTCTATTCACTTGTGAGTAATTGAAACCTCTAAAACAGCGGTTTGAACAAATCAGATGTTTGCTTTCCTCCTAGAAATGCCCTGGAGGTAGGGAATCTGGGGCTAGTACCAAGGATGGAGAAGGCCACCAGGGGCACAGGCTCCTCCCACACCCTCAGTGTGTGCCTGGCATGCTCACAGCCATCTCTTCTACTACGGCCACCACATACCAGAGAAGGAACACGGTTAACGGCAAAAGCTATCTAAACCCACTTCCTTTTAGGGGCTTTCCAAAAGGCCTTCCCAGCAACTTGGTTTGCAACTCCAAGGCCAAAAACCATGTCTCTTCATCACCCTTAGCTACGTAGCAAGTGGGGCTGGGTACATTGTCACCTTGAACAAAACTGAGAATCTCGTTCTTAAAAAAAATTATTAAATGTATTGGGGAGACATTGGTTGATGAAATGATACAGGTTTTAAGTGCACATCGTCTGTATATTGCATTGTGTGTTCACCACCGGAAGTCAGAGCTCCTTGTATCGCCATGTGTCTGACCGCCTTACCCTTTCCTACCTCTCTCCCTGCCCCTTCCCTCTGCTAACCACCTTATTGGTGTCTGTGTCTAGGAGTTTTCGTTTGTCTGCCCTGTTTGTTTATTCGTTGCATTCAGTATTATATCCCACAGATGAGTGAAATCATGTTGCTCTTGACTTTTTCCATCTGACTTATTTCTCTCAGCATGATATTTTCAAGATCCAGCTACATTGTCACAAATGGCAGTGTTTCATCTTTTCTTATGGCTGCGCACTATTCCATTGCATACCTGTACCACATCTTCCTTCTCCAATCCTCTGTCAAAGGACACTGGTTGTCTCCATGTCTTGGACATCATGAATGATGCTTCAATGAACATAGAGGTGTATCTAATCTTTGTGAATAAATGTTCTCAAATTTGAGGGGTAGACATCCAAAAGAGGGGTTGCTGGGTCGTATGTTAACTGTATTCTTAATTTTTTGAGGATGCTGTGTTCTCTTTTTAACAGTGGCTGTGTCACTTTACATTCTCGCCAGCAGTGTCTGAGAGGTCCTTGTTCTCTACAACGCCTGACACTTGTTGTTACCTGTCTTGTTGATAACAGCCGTTCTAACAGGTGTGGGGTGGGATCTCACTGTGGTTTTGATTTGCATTTCCCTAACAGTTAGTAAAGTTGAACATCTTTTCAAGTATCTGTTGGCCATTTGTATGGCTTCTTTGGAGAAATATCTGTTGGGGTCCTCTGTCCATTTTTTAAGTGGATTATTTGGGTTTTTTGTTGTTGTTGTTGGGTTGTATGAGCTCTTTATATAGTTTGGCTATTAACCCCTATTTGTAGGTGTTATGTGCAAATATCTTCTTTGGTTGTTGCCTTTTTGTTTCATTGATGGTTTCTTTGGGTATGCAGAAGCTTTTTAGTTTGATATAGTCCCATTCATTAATTTTTTTTTAGATTTTCTTGCCTTTGAGGTAAAAAATAATTGAGAATCTCTTAGTCATGAAGGAAGAGAGAATAGACAGTAGGTAGGCAACTAGGAGTGTCTGTTCCTCATAATTGTGCTCGGGAACTGGGAGGTAGTTTCTGGGACATGAATTGTTTGGGTGTCCCTGTGCCCTCTGAGGGCAGGGAAGGAATTATTAAAAAAAAAAAAAAAAATCAGGTCTTGCCAGTTTCCTGGTTACCTACTTTTGGATATGTCAGTCCTGGGAGGACTCTGGGAACTGAAACGTGACTCAAAGTCATCAGAGAACCAGTGTTCTGTGCCTTGCTTCAGGGTACCCCGGAAGGGGATGGTGAGGGGTGAAATGGTATGGGATGGGGTGAAAGTCGCTCCCTCAGCACAGGTGTGGGGCACAGCATGGGGGTCCAGTGGATATATTCTGGATGATCTCTAAACTCTACATTTTTTCTTTGTTCATTTTAAGGATAATCTAAGAAGAAATTATTTTGTATATTACATTAATAAAACTTCTAGGATAATATGTAATTGAAGAACATTTTAACAAAATCAGACATTATTTAAGAAAGTATTTTTCAGCTTGGAGTTTGCAGACACATTTTTATGGGCCTTAAGGGCTATTTTCCTTGAAGAGTCTGTACAGAACTGAAGTTGAACAGCCTGCTCTGTGGCTTTGAGGAAGGGCCTTTGGAGAGGAACCTACCTGGCACTGCTGTTGCTGGTCAGCAGGTTACTAAATATAAGTGGTCTCCTTGGAGGTAATGCTGAGACAGTCAGCCCTGGGGCTGAGGGTCAAGGACTTCACAAAATACTGAGAATCAACAGGCACCTTAAGAATGCTACTGAGGGGAACAGGCATTTGGGAAGCTGCTACCTTCTTCAGGGAGCTTCTGGGGACATCTTCTGCTCACTGAGTCCACTGCTGTTGAAGAGGGCAGCAAGGGGCCCAACTCATCTGACCTGAGCTAACCAAGGCAGAGTGGCAGGTGGAGTCCCGCTGGGTGGGAGGGAGCCCACAGTGAGGTAACAAGGATCCGGACTGTGCTCTGCCTTATTTATTGCTGAATTCCCAATATCCAGGCTACTGCCTTGGTGTACATCACTGGCTTCATATTTTCAAGAATGAAAACAAATTGAATAAACAAATAAATGAACTGTGACTAGACAAAATGATTAATATTCAGATTCTCACAATTATTTACCATCCCTTCTTGAGAGTTCTGTTTTCTGCCTGTTCTTCTCTTTACCTCTCTAAAGTGAATTTATTTTCTGTCTGTGTAGTTTCTTTTCTTCTCTTTCCACCCTCTGAGATTTCTGTCTTTGACAAACTTGTTCTTTGGGCTTTTGTGCTGGGAAAGAGGGAGGGAGACTGGGGGAAAGGGAAGGAGCTCAGGGCAATGGTGTGCTGGTGTAAGTGCAGCCCCCTGTCCTTCACGGTCCTCCTTCCCCATCCAAACCCTCCAGGAGGCTCATTAACGCAAAGATTGAGGGGCAAGCCCAGCTCTCTTTGGAAATTGTCCTACATTTCCCAAATTTATACCTGCATAGTAATAGACAGAAACCACTGAATTAAAGCTAAAAAGTCTGAATAATGTAGTGCTAGTGGATAGAGAGGAGAAAACCACTGAGGTTGCGGCAGGGTGTGTAGAAGTGTCTGGGAGAGGTGGGGTCGGTGTCAGCTATGCTGGCATCCCACGTAACGCTCATTGAGTTATTTGCCCCACACCCCCCAAGACCCAATAGAGTTTTTTTTGGCTGTCCTTTATAGCTAAGTAGATTTTCTTTGAAAACCTTGAGTTTACAAGCATGATTTACTTCTCTGAAATATGTTCCTCTCAGTTTTCAATTTTTCTTTCTTTTGGACAGAGAAACAACTTCTTGTTGTCTCTTATTTATTGGGAAGTGTAGAACAACTTCTAAGAAGTTCATTTTTATTTGTTCAGTTTAGGCTGATTCTAGCAGCATCAAGAGGGGGCAGGGCCATGGCAGAGGTTTAGACCACGTGCCCCCGGCCTGCCCCCTTGGCAACAGTCCACCATCAGGCTTGATCAGGGATGCAGGATCAGCTCCAGGCACTCCCGGGTAGGCCTTTGAGTCAGGGTAGGAAGGGGGTGGGAGGGTGTACATCACGATGGCAAAGCTCTCCTCTAAAGCTGGAGATTGTTCATTCATTGAGAAAGAGTCACCTTGACCTAGGCAGTCATGAGTTCCATCATCTAGCAGGAATGAAAGGGAAAAGGAAAGACACCTAGTCACTGCTAAGACACCAATGTCTGCGAAGAAGGCCAGAGAGGGCCCATTTGTGTCTCTGCCACCCTCTTTACCTGTAACACCCAGGCAAGCCCATCTTGGCAAAGGCAGCCTGGACAACACAACCCACTGTGTCTGATCCCTTCCTTCTACTCTTGTAGCATTTATGATTGTGCTGTGGGGAACGCCTAGTCACCACTCCACCATCCAGAAGGAAAGAACACAACCAACTTCCTTCTGCCCGTCCCTAACTCCTCCTCAGGGAAGGAGACTTACCTAATCAGTGAACTTGGTGATGAAACCTAGCATACTCATGCCTGACTCAATCTCTTTCTCTGTCATTTCCTCTGAGTTTCCAAGTCTCCAAACAGTGTGTCAGTTAGTTCTCCTGTATGTTGTAAGTGACAGGGCTTGTTCCTGTCGCAGAAAACGTGGTTGCAGAATTGAACCAGTGACTTGCTAGACAAATCTTTTAGAAAAGGAAGGATATGGACAATTCTGTTTTGCTACAAATCTAAAGCCACTTTTGCGTCATTTGAACAAATCATTTGAACTTTGGCAGGACCTACCACAAAGACAGGTGTGGGGAAGGGAGGAACAGTAATTATACCGCCCTCAGCCTCAGGGATGGATTAAATGGGCTGACTTCATCTCTCTTAGCTCAGGCTGTTCAAATTGACTAAAAGAAAGAGACCAGGTGGCACCCTGTGGCATGCCGGCATCTGTGGAAAATGGGGGTATCTGATTACTTCCATCTGGATAACGAGAAAGGAGTCCAACGTTAACCTTCATGTGGCCAGAACTTCTAATTCCAGCCACTGAACTTGGCTTCCTGTGCATCCTGGGAAAACCAAAGGCCAACTGCACTGAGGCCTAGAAACTGTGGGTGATGAAGACAACCAGGTAAGGCCATGCCCATCAAGCTGTGCGATACGAATGTGGGTTTTACTGCTCCATCGGTTTATAAAAATTTGGAAAGACAGGGGAAGATGTCCATAGTGCATGTGTTGGAAAATCTTTTCTACACTAGACCTTTTCTGACCCTACAAATAGATTCAATAGAAAGAAGAAAGGCTTAAAGTCTAATCCTTTTCCAATTAAGCCTGGAAACACTAAAAGAGGGATTTCCAACTATGAATTTAAACTCTCTAAGATTGCTTTCATTAGAAGTTCATAATTATGGGTCAAAATGTGAAGAGGATGAAGCTGAAGGCAAATTTGCTGCTTTTTTCAGGGAAAGAATAGCCAACTGCCCCCAATGGAAGAAAGACATAAATCTGAGCTTTAGGCTAATTGGAAAAATAGAAAACAAAATAATCTATTGCAAGGTGGCCATTGGATTGAAGGCCGTAACTGTATCACAGTGTGTGGTGCCAACTCTCCGTATAGCACTGCCTAAGAAGGGTGGTTGGATCTGTAAGGAAGCCCTGGGACTTTGTGGCCAGGTGCCTGCCTAATCCGGCGGAGAGGGAGACCTGAGGCAGCAAGCCCTGTGTGCTCTGTGAGGGGGTCTGTGGTGCAGCCGGAGCGAGAGCGGACCCCTGAGGATTACACTGGACGGAGGTGTTTTACAGCTCTCAATGGAAAAAGCCGTTTCTTCACTTATACTTTCTCCTATGTAAATTTGCATAGACCCAGTTTTTATTTTAAAAGTGACTCTTGAATACACATATGTTTGTAAAATAGGGTTAAGTTTTATCTACAGTTTAAGGTCTTTAGAAAGGGTCTTTCTTTTTGTTGTTCTTTTATGTATTGAATTCTCAGTCACTAGTCCCCAGAAGAAAGCTCACCTAAATACCCACTTTGTTTAAATTTCGTATGGGAATAGGTTTTGACCCCTTAACTATCTGAAAATTGATAACATTATGCCATAGCAAAAACAAACAAACGAACAAACAAGAAAACACCAGGTAATTCCATAAGAGGACCTTTCTTTCTTTATAACCAGTGACCTGAGTTAATTGGCTATAGGCCCCATAATTAGCACTAATTCACTGAAATTTAACAGTTTTAACTTTTCATATTGGTGGGGGAAATGCATGATATGTAAGGTAAAGGAGTATCAATTTCTTTATTTTCAGTGAGCTACAAATTCTGGGAGTGTGTGAGACTGATAAGTGAGGTGAATATATGACCTCTTGGTCACTTAATTGTTAGATTACAATTAGTGCATTTTCTCTTGGTCTTTAACTAGGGCTAAGAACTACAAGTTACAATAGATGGTTATTGCGAGGAGGGAGTCTCTAATGGGTCTGAAGCACAACCCAGTCTGCAGCACGCTGGTTTAGAATGTGCCTTGGTAATGCAGTGTTTTCCGCTAAGGCAGCAGAATTTCTTTATCTCCGTTGCTCACCGGATTTGCATGAGAACGATACTTTTAAAATCCATCAGACCAGTAATAACACAGTGGCATTTAACCTGATATTCAGATGACACAATATACTCTCACCACCCTGCTCTATTTGCACAGCTACACACTAATAAAGGGCCTTTTCATTCAGTTCTCTGCCTGTTCAGCTGAAAAAACACTGCTGATGTTTTTTCTTAGTCACACATCTCTTAACTACGCATTCCTTAGCCTATAATAATTAATGTTTCTAGCCAAAACACTGGTTTAATAGTTTTTGAAATTCAGACTCACAGACTTGTCAAGTTGGATTAGGAAATAAGGCCCAATGCACAGTGAAGAAGGACCAAACAGCCTCACTCTTTATTGTAACTGAATTCCTAGCCCAGTGCGCGGCACATGGAGTCTCACCAGTATTTACCAAGTGCACGACTGGATGAATGAATGAAAGCACCCCCCCCCACCCCCCGCCGCGTGATCTCCCAACACACAACAGGATGGGAACAACTCAGCACTAAAACCACAAAAGCACACAGTTTACTTCTCTAGATTCTATTTTTCTTAAAAACAAAAACGCAAAAACAAAAAAAAACGCTTTCTTGAAATTTGAACTTGAAATCTGAACTTCCACCTAAAATGGGAAGTGTTGCAGTTGTAAACGCTGTTTGGCTACATTTCTCCTGGTCTGGGCTTATGGACTTTTAGTTGTAGTTTTACTGGAGTAGATTTTATTAAGGGAAGAATCTTCTTTGCACCTGTAAGCCCACATTGCAGGGTTCATCTGCCCTTTTGGGGGCTGGGGGGAGGGCAGACACTCAATATGATTCTCATCCTGGATGTTCTGAGACATAGCCAAGCTGTCTTCACTAGCTATGGAAATTCGAAAAGGTTAAGGAACTCAGCTGTGTACTTTTTCCATTCGAGCATTGTTGGAATGGAAGGAAAAAATAACTGAAATACTTATGACATATTTCCCCGTCATTTCCTTTCCCGATTTAGTCAGCTACTCTTTCTCCAATGGTTGCCTCAAGAAGGAATACAGTAAGAGAAAGCAGAAGAAAACGGCACCTCCTTTCAGCACTTGCATTTTAAAGGGGCACAGACAATTATGTGAGGGAGTGTAGCGGGGCAAGACCAACGGCTTCCCAGGCTGCAAGAGAAGGCTATTTTCAGGAGAAATAACCTACATGTGGGAAATAATTTTGGTGGATCTCAAAGAAAAGAAGCCCCGTATCAACTTCTGGGCTCAGCCTGGACTGGGGAGCAGTGGAGGGGCATGACGCTGAGCGAAACTCCAAATAAGTGTCAGGTAGAGCCTCAGACACTAGGAAAGCCCCAGAGAAGAAACAGCTTTGGAGAGTCTAATAAGTGATCCACTGCTGTGGGAGCAGCACTATGAGTTCCAAGGGCCTGAGACTGACCTGCAATTAGGTTGGACCGAGCCAACTTGAAGAAGGGGAAAAGAGAGAACAGGGAGGTGAGTGGGCCACATGGAATGACGGATGTCTCAGCAGGTGGTAGGTGTGGGGGGGCGGGGGGAGACATTGAGGATTAGATAGGCTCTCCCCTATCCCCCCAACTCTAACACTTGGATCTCTAGACACCTCTGCAATGTAGATACAACTACAGGTAAAAGTTAGGGAGGGTCTTAGAATTGACTGAGCTTTGTTCTACCACCCTAATAGAAAATGGGTTTTAAAAAAGAGACATTCAGTTGTAGACAAATTAAGCTGTTTCTTATACACTTGCATTTGCGGGCTAAGATTTACATCCATTACATTTAAGACCGTAGGAACTGGTTAACATTTATAGAATACTCATCGTGCAGTGTACCCAACAGCATTTTAAGTGCTTTGTGTGTATTAATTCATTTAGAAAAGAGCTTCTATGTTTATGAACTTTGATTAGACTTTTCCGTTACCCTTATGTAAGAACATTAGAAGTACTATAGTATATTTTTGACAAGAATAATACCTGCATTATTATTCAGAGCCTACTCATTAAAAAAACAAAACCTTTTATTATGGATAAATTCTACCATACAGAAAAGTAGAGAGGATAGTATAAAGGATCCCCAAGTATCAAACCCTCGACCTTAACAATATTAGCCATGGACAGCCAATCATGTTTCATATTTTGAACCACATCTTAGACACTGTATCATTTTATTTCTATATTCAGTGTGTATCTCTGAAAAATAAGGCTGCATTTCATCGAATATCCCCAATTGTCTCATAGACTTTTTTAAACATTTGTTTACTTAAACCAACCAAGATCCAGACAAGGTTCACGCATTGCACTTGGTTGATGTGTCTCTTACAACTCTTTTATTGTTTAGGTTTTCCTTTCCTTTTTTTTATTTTTCCTTGTATTTTATTTGTTGAAAAATCCATGTCCCATCTGTCCTGTAGATTTTTCCACATTCTGGGTTTTCCAGATCTTCATCTGATCACGTAGCGTGTTACCCTGACAACTGTTGGTTGCTGTAGTTATTGCTAATCTTTCATCTCATTTTTTTGTCTGTTAACTCCATCCTTCCAGCCATACGCATACCTACCATGTAATAGAGCCCTGACGGAAAAACAAAACCACTATATGACAAAGTTTGATGGTAGGGTGAAGTTGTCTTTCTTTTCAATGATCCTAAAGCTTTCACCTGTGAAATTCAAATCTCACTTGTTCTATTGAACAGGCATTGCCCCCTTTCATCCCCTGCCCCCCACCCCCACTGCAGTCTAAACAGACATTTAGTTATAGAACACTCACCATTGGTCTCCAAAAATTGTATTTAAACATTACCACACGTAAAGCACTCATTTGTCTTGGCTTTTGTGTACTGCTCCTGTGTTTCTAATTTCTTTTTGTTTACCAGACAATGCCTGGTGCCCTAGGATCTTCTATATGCTAATCTGTTCCCCAGTCACTGTGGGATTGAGGTCATGCCTCAGGGAACAGGCTTTTATCTGATTGGACGTATTGAATGGCTGATTTATTTCCATTCAGGCCGCTGTGGAGAAGACGACAGTGGACTCTCCCCTGGGAGAAGGTGGGCCTGAAACTAGACAGCATTTGATATACTCACAGCTGAGAACTCCTGAAAACAAAGAGCGAAGGGGGAGGGGTGTGCTGTGTCTGTTCAGAGCAGGTAGTTGCAGCGGAACAACCCGATAAGCCTCCCACAAGCTGACTCATTGTGTACGAACGCTGACTGCTGTAATTATTATTTTAGATTTGGCCTTTTGGGTGATAGTAGCGTTGACTTGTATCCACTCATTTGGCCTCAACATCCTGTCATCTCTAACGCTCTTTAGCGCCTCTCTAAACTCTGCTGTGCAAGACGTGTGTGTGCTAGCCATCTGAATGCACCCTTAAACTGGCTTTGTTATAAATAATTCCCAGTTGCATCTAGCTTCAAATCTATTTTGTATTTTGGAAGAGTACAGTTATTTTTATTGCTTCTGAGTTCCAAGTACGACAAATGAATTTGCAAGCAGAAAAAACTTTGAAGAAATGAAAACCCAGAACCATACCACTAATGGAGAAAGCATGTTTTGTGTTTGAATGTCAGTTTCTGAAGGAAAAGTTTGATGTACTCAGGAGTACAAAATGGTGAACATTGCTAGATCTACTATCCAGAAAGGTACCTCGAAAAGGTTGTCACTCAATCTAAAACCCTTGTGAAAAATGAGATTTGCTCCACAATTAAAAATAAGCATACCCGTGCCTTTAAAGGGAATGGAAAGTAGCTGCTTGGGAGAAAGGGCATACTAATACCTAACTTTATAACCTTGGCAATTTATAAAATGCTCCATCATTTTAATTTAAGACATCCTTGTGGAATGTGACATTACGCACATTTTTAAGAGAAATAAATGAGATAAAGGGAGACTAAATGATTTGCCAAAAATCGCATAGTCAATAATAATAGGTTTGAAAGGTCTTTGGATGCCCCCAACTAGCTCACATCACAGAGACTACGTATTTCAGAGTACCAGCTTCCCCACGCCCTTCCCTTTGCTTCCCAGGCAGCTCTGAGCTGCCTTTTCTGGTTCCTGTAAGGACAATAGGAAGTGGCTCTTCCTCCTTACTTCCCTTTGGTGCACTGCTTGATATCTATGTGCTAACTAATTTAGAGGGTATCCTTGGAGATGGGTTTCATTTTCTTAATCCTTAAGATTTCTGCTATGACTTAAATGTTCTATTTTTTGACTATTGCAAAAGTTGATTCAACAAAAGTGTTCAATATAAAAATGTACATGACTCAATTTTTATATTCTGGTACAACAGGTGATGTGGAGAGGGGACATGTGGAAGCAGTTGGCTTCCCTGGTGAACACAACCATTCTTCATTCATTCCAAGACTTCTAAAGTGATGACACTATTTCCTTGTGTTATCACCATTACAATATTGTTCTGTTGCCCACTAGTTGCCATCTCTTCCCTACAATATTCCTTGGACATGTCTGCCACCATGTAACCTCTTGTCCATAATTTTTTTTTTAACTCAGGAGGGTAAGTGCGTGAGCTTTGCCCACAGTGTCTTTCAGCGAGCTCAAAGATACCAAACAGAATTTGTGGTCTCCCTCACATTCCCGTGGTAGACCCCAAATTTTCTATATTTTTTAAAATTAAAACTTAAACTTCAAAGCCTAATGAAAACAATAGCTACTATTTCTTGAGCACTGTTTGGCTTTAAGCCCTGCACTGAAATCTCTTACGTGTATTGTGACCACCTCAACACAGCCTGCAACATTAACTTAACTGTGTGGTAAGTCTCCTGAGCCGCAGAGACCCTAGCAGCTCTCCCCAGTCTGTAAACTCTCATCACGGCCCACCAGGATCACCAAACAGCCTAATTGGTCTTCTTGCTTTCATTTTGGCATCACCACTTCCACTTTCCACACCCATTCGGAGTAATCTTGTTAAAGCTGACTTCAGAAGAGGTCCCTGCCCTGATGGCTTCCTGTCCCACTTAGCCAACCGAAGCTCACACTCCCCACCACGCCCTCCTTTACATTCTCTGGGGGTCAGAATAATGCTCCCTCCCCACACAAGGTGTCCGTGTTCTAATACCGGAAACCTGTAAAACTGTTACCTTACATGGCAAAAGGGACTTTACAAATTTAAGTTAAGGAAGCCTGAGGTAGGGTGTGGCTTTGGGGTGATTATCCTGGATTATTTGAGTGGGTCCAATGTAGTCACAAGGGTCCTATAAGGAAAAGAAGGAGACAATGGGGAAGGGGACAGGGAGTAGTCATAGAAAGATTTGAAGATGTTAGCCAGTTGGCTTTAGAGATGGAGGAAGGGGCCATAAGCCAAGGAACGCAGACAGTCTCTAGAAGCTAGAAAAGGCAAGAAAACTAATTCTCACTAAAGGCTACAGGGGGTATATGGCCCTGCTGGCACCTTGATTTCAGCCCAGTAAAACCCATGTTGGATTTCTGATCTACAGAACTGTGAGATAATAAACGTGTGTGTTTCAAGTCACTAAGTTTCTGGTAACTTGTTACAGCAGCAATAGGAAACCAATATATAAGCGTATTCTCTCACTGATGTTTTGCTTCAAACACAACAAACTTGTTCTGGCTTCAGGGCCTTTGTACTTGTCCCCTCTGCCTAGAGTGCTCTGCCCTGAAATATTAGAATGACCACCCCACCTAAGGCATCTCACCTGCCCATCACTCTCTGTCACATACTTTATTTTGTTTTCTTTATGTTAGTAAGACCATGTTAAGTTACCTTATTGATTAATTTGTTTTATTTTTGTCTCATCTGACAATAAGTATAAGCTCCATGAGAGAAGGGTCTTACCTTTTTTTTGCTGTATCCATGATGTCTAGGACATAGTCTGTCACACGGTGTCCCTCTGTCTCACTGTAGACAGACGGTAAGTGACTTGGGGGGAAGTTGAGGAATGGAAGTGGCAAACATATACACAAATTTAGGTCAGTTTACTCCTAAACACTTATAAAATGGGCCTATTGCTCAGCCATCTTCCTTCACTTTGTAGATGGTTTCCTCTGGACCCATGCTGGATTTGGAAATCAGGAAGAAAAGAAATATATTCAGAGGAATAATTTCACCATGCCTTTATCCTCATTGTTGGTGTTTTGTTAGTCACCATGGAAGACTTTCAGGGACAGAGGAGAATGGATTCATTTTAGAGGTCCTCGTTGGCAATAACACTCAGATCTTTACAATATAGTCTCTTTATTAGATATACAGTAAACTCAATATTTATACTCCATATTTGTAATTAGAAAATCCATTTGAATATCCATTTAGCTTCATTCTAAGAGGCCAGATCAAAAAAAGAAAATTCAAGTGATTTCTTAGAAATGGATATCTGTCCTTTATTCCCCTTGTATAAATATTGGCTGTAATATTAACACCACACATTTATATAGGGTAACATGGTTCTCCTAGAACATGTGTTCTGGGATTTGTATGGAAAACATGGAAGTCAGTGCTTAATAGACATCGTTAAAATCATTCTAGAGTATCTCAAAGAGCTGGAAATGTCAACACGGGGCAGTGTTGGTTGGCCCTGAGAGCCTGGGCAGGAGTCTGCAAAGGCATTACCTGATCCCAGCCCCGCAGCGGCTGGTTTCAGTGAGAGTCTGGGGAGGTGGAGAAGAGAGGGGGGAATGGCACCAGGCACACCAGGCACATGTACTCTAATTCTGTTAGCTTCCCCAGGAGAAGTGTTGGGAACCTCCCTGCCTAGTTTCAGAGGCTGTAACCCTCCATGGCTAAGCCTGAGTAAAGAGACCTTGAGACCATAAGCCACGAAGGAGACAAAGCTTATCTTCCTGGAAGGGGCGCCACCTCTGCTCCCTTTCACTTCACCCTGCTTGGCCCTGAGCAGATGACTGGTTAGCCAATAGTGGGTAAGATTCCTCAAGGGAGGAGTGACCTAAGACAGGCACAGTCATGAAGGGGCCCTCAGGGAAGGACTTGGGGGGCTCTAGAAAAAGGGGGTGATGGACCCTTGCCCTCGGCTTTGACATAGCCGGAGTCCTCATTCTGTTTGCAAGAAGTCTCCTAATCTCTTGGCTGCCTGACTTCCCCTGCCTGATTTAAGCCTGAAACAATGCCTGAGGTGAGTATGGCCCTGTGCTGGAAAAGGTGGTCTCCTGGGACCATCAGGCCTAAGAAAGAATGCATAAAATCCTGTGAAACAGGTTTTGTTTATACCCTCAATTTAAATGATAAGGGTGCAAGCATAGAAGGAGTTTGTTTCCAGGAAGTTTTATGGCCCTTTAGCTATCTTACTCTGACTCAGAAGAAGCCCTCATAGTTCTTTGAATGTTATCTATTGTTTGATCATTACTGCCTGACAATGATTGATGAGCTTTGCCTGTATTCCTATGTAAATTAAACCCAATAAAAGCCCATTGAGGAATAGGCTCAAGGCCTTTCTCCTTTGAGAGATCGGCCATCTCTCCTCCCCAAGCAGATCATGTCTTGGTAGACTAATTCTCTTCTACAGTGGACTGGGGGCTCTGTGGGCAAAGCTCCCCCACTGGGAAGGAGTATTGCTTCTTTTCTTAGTCCCTCTATTCAAAATCTCATGAATGAATCTCATTGGGTTATATGTCTGCTCCTTAATCAATTTCTGTGACCAGAGGGATGCAGTACTCTGCTTGGTCAAGACTGGATCTCATGACCACCTCCAAATTTAGGGTCAGAATTAACTCCATTTAACAGCTTCAAAGATAGCTAGGGAGAAGTGCTTTCCTAAGGAAACCAGGATGTTTTTACCAGAAGGAGAGATAGATGCTGGGCAGGCAAAAGCAAGATATGTCTTCTACCTTCCCCAATTGCTAAAGGAGGAATTTCAAGCACCAAGACTCTTGGATAAGGGAGATATTTCTGAGATGCTTTTTTTGGGTCCTCAGATATACCATGCTACCACCAGCCTACTTAAAAAACATTAAAGAGCCATCTGGCCTGGGTTTGAATATTCTATCCATATGCTTAACGTTCTAGCTTAAATCCCTTGGCTTGTAGAATCAGGTAGCAGCCTTTAAATGTGCTGAATTCTGAAAATGTTGAGATTATAAATAGTTCATCATGTTTTGTAAGTGCAAACAGCAGTTCTAAGCACTTCAGCATCTCAAACACTCCAGCAGGATGTATGGGTCTTTCTGTTTTATTGTGCGTGGTTGTTAGTTTTGTTAGGTTTTGTATAGTTGAAAAGTTGGATATTTTATTATCAACAATTATTCTTACACTAAACAAATAATATAACAACTTTCTATACAGATACAAACTTCAAAATGCTTATTCCTGTTTCTCAGGGCTATGCTTGTTAGAATATTTTAGGATGTCTTTGTGTTTTTTAGTTCCTATGCTAGATTGGCAGAAAGCGTGTTAAATTAAAATGAGTTAAAGCTCTATTTCTTATGAAAATAAAAAGTGAAGGGTGTTCATTGTGTTGCTCTGACTTGAATGTCTTGTGTTGTCGATTTGCAACATTTAAATGATATTCCTTTTATCTTTTCTGAAGTTGTACTTTATAGTGCTTTGCCTAATATTATTTTATAAAAATATTTAATGTATTATTTTATTCATATGATTTATATTTTATATTATAGATGATTGGACTAGGCATTGAAATTTATTTCACTGACTCCACTTTGGCTGTGGAATAAATTCTAATCTAAATATACTACAGTCCTGTCTTCCGAGATTTGTCTGGCACCTACTTTTCCAGGTGCCTGTTCCACCTTAGGAACTTATTAGGGGTCTCTTATTTTCATTTATCCTGCATTCCTTTTTCATCAGTAACAGCACCAGTGTCCTAACTGCTCCTCCTTTGTTCCCTGTAATGCTGGCGAGACTGTTAATTGTGGCAGCATTGCCTTTGGCAGGGGGTTTTAGTAGGTGATCCGGGCAACGCGAGCTGATCACTGGAAATAAAGAGGTTGAGGAATGAAGAAGCCATGAGACTGAGTGGACCTTTCTTGTAGGTATTGAAATCAACAAGAATGATGGCAGGAGATTGGAGGAAAGACAGTAAACCTGATGTCGAAATCTCAGAGACATGTGTGGGGGCCACCTGGAGGACCGGGAGAGCCGAAGCAAGGAGGGCTGGAGGGAGGGGCAGGCTGATGGCAGGAGCTTCAAAGCAGATGTTGGGGAGAGCAAGAAAGGGAGTGTGGTTTGGAGGTGGGGTGAGGAGCAGGAAGAACACCCGTACCACCTGCTGGCCCCGTGGGGCATGGTACTTGAGAGGAAACTGGCCGCCACTCATGAGGACTGCAGGGACTTCAGTGTCCTAGGGGAAAACCAGGCCTCCCTCTGAACTGGAAGGGGAAGGGACTGTTGAGAAAAGAATGTGGATAGAGGGGATTTTTGTGATGACAGAGCAGTAAGGGGATAAGGATTTGAACAATGAAACTGACCTGGGAAGCTTGGACATCTGGAGGTCCCTGAAATAAACATCTAAGACAAGATAGGGTGCCTTGGTGGCAGCTTACAGAGAGAAGACAATTCTAATTATTCTTGGAACTTGGCTCAGGCAATTCTTAGGTGAGGAGGGAACAGGAACTAAATTTATCAGGATCCAATGGATGCGATAATGCTGTCCATTCTTTAGTAACTGGAGTTGGCCCCGTTTTCAATCCCCACTGTGGTTCTGTCTGTGTTGACTTGGGTACCCATTACTTCTTTCCCGGATTACTACGATTGCCTGCTAACTGGTCTCCCTCACTGACCTCGCCTCTCCATTCTCCACATTTCTGCCATAGTGCTCTTTCTAAATCATTCATTTAATCGGGCACCTCCCCTGCTCTAAGTCCTTTGATGGCTGTGCTAATGTTGCAAAATAAGATCCAAAATCCCATCATGGGAAGGCCCCTCGAGGACTGACCCTTTCTCTGTCCCGTAGTCCCATGGGCCCCCACTCCCCCATAGACTCAGGCTGTTCCCTTTGTTCGCAGTGCTTGGTCCGCTTTTTCATTTGATTATCTTGTATTCATTCTTTAAAGATAGGATTCAAATCTTTGGTAGAATGTACAAGAAACTGGCAGACCTGATTATGCCAGAGAAGGGAAACAGGGCAGCCTGGGAAAGTGGTAGGAGGCAGGGGTAGAAAAGAAACTTCCACAGCAGGCCCTCTTGTATATTTTGAATTTTATGTTATACGAACGTATTGCCTCATCTTTAAAAGTCATGGAAAATTAAAAAAAATTCTAAAGCATCAAATGGACAGGAATACACACTGAAGTGTTTCCTTCTATGTGAAGTTTCCCCTAACTTGACACTTCCCTCCACTGAGCCCCCACTGTGCCCACCACATTTCTCTGCATAAGGGGTATCGCTCTGTATTGTAATGATCTGTAAATACTAACAGTCTAGTGCCTTCGCGGCCTAGAGATTCCTCGAGGAAAGGGGCGTGGTCTCGTCCACCATTGAACCTCCATGGCACACGGCCGGCGCTCGGTAAAGGGGTGTTGAATGAATGAGTGACTAGAACTTCTGCACAGAAGGGACGCAAAGACATGTAAGTAATCCCACGTACTTTACAGTTGAAGAAAATTAAGCCCAGAGAAGTTATTTATTAAGGATTAGTGTCAGAATAAAGACTTTCAATCTAAGGGAACAGGCTTAATATGCATTATACCTGTTTATTTTGACTTAAATCCCTAGATTTTCAGGAAATTTATGGTTTCTTGCCAGTTTCATCCCCCGAAGGACACTTTTACACATATCAGATCATGGGTCCTAAATTTGGGTTTGGAACGTATATATTCTAAGTAGCTCACAGATTAGGTTTATATTGACGGTGAAATCGCAGGAAAATCTTGTGGCACATTTATTTATCTTAAAAGCTGTGTTTTGTGGTATTGTTTTCCTGAAACACATACACAGTATGGCAGGCATAGCTACATACAGTGTCTTTGGAGATAAAAGAATGGCATTGGGAAACGTGGTATATTCAGCTCTCGTTGCTTAACATTCGCTGAATGTCCCGGGCATGCGTAGCAGGACCAAGGGCATTTATTTTGCATGTTGGCCTTGTTTTCATGTGGAAGGTGGCGGTGTTGATGAGCGCCTGCACTGTGTTTAAGTACCCCGAGGAGATCGGTGGTCAGCTCTTCAAACTTTTGCTCACATGCCTCCCTGAAAAAATCTTAAAAAACTTATATCCCTCCAACATTTTTAGGTTGCCACCTATAATTTTTCTTCGTAAGTTTGTAAAGGGTATAATTTCCAGGGTATTGCATTTCATATTTTAAAATAAAGCTGTTAGCTCACTTTTTTAGTTTTTTCCAAAGAGTCTAAATCCTACATAATTTGTTACCCTACATTATTCATTTTAAATATAGATGAACTAGCTCTTTAACAGAAAATTTACATTATTTTTTCTTCTCCTTGAACTCATATTTTCACTCTATTTTCCCCTCAGAATGTTATCTTATTGCATATTTTCATGCTTGAAAAGTGTTTATCGATTATTTAATCATTGTTTACAACAGACATTATAACTACACATTTACATAATTTTACTTTCCTGTGACTATGAGGTTCTAAGTGTTAAAAATGTCTCTGGTTGCAGTTACCCCTACAATTGTTAGTAATACACAATTGATCAAATAATAGCCGTATTGCCAATTGGTAACTGTATTTTTAAACATAAAATGAGATCTTATTGAAAGCACATCTGTTAATGAAATGGAACTTTCTCTTTCCCAGTGGTTTTGTGGAAGAATATTATTTATAGCTAGAATGAGACTGAGTTCTGCCTCAGTTCTATTCATGCATCTGTTCTTACAGATGGAAATGCTGAGGCACTTTGTTCACAGAAATAAGTAGATGGGCATGTGAGGAATTTGTCATGGTAGTGTTATTCCATTCCTCAAGCTCCTTCCAATTATATGCCAAAATCCTGTGATAATCTAGCATTTAAATTACTTTGATTGGTCTATCAGGTGGCAGTTTTGTTTCCAGCCATCATAGTCCTTCCCTTTCTCAACACTAATGCAAGCTTCTAATTTTCTGTGTATTGTGCACCTGGGGTCAAAGCACCAGCGTGAGATGCAGGATGTGCGAGAAGAATGACTTTCTTTTGTGAAGTGGAAAAAATGGCAGTTGTGAAATGGGGTGGAAAAGAGGCTGCAAGCATGTTCTCAGACAGATACGGTTTAGGAAAGTGCAGAGGTGAAACTGATTCCCTTAAAATTGTCCACACCCTGGACCACTCAGAAGGCCTTCACTTGCGTGGGTGGAAGGCGGCTCTCATAGTTTGGAGATTTCTCTAAATTGATCAGCAGGTGGTTGAACAAAAATGATTGGAGAGTGATAGAGATTAAGACCATCCGGAGCAGACTGGTGCTGACCGGTGGTTAAGTGAAGGGCTCCTACATTTACTAGATGCATAACCTTGGGCAAATTAACCTCTGCCCTCTTAATTCTTTTTCAGGAAGTAAAGGCAATAATGACACTTACCATATGGTTGTTGTTAGGACTAATTGAATTAATACGCAAAGCAGTTACAACAGTGCTTGACAAGAAGTAGTCACTCAATACATCTATAACATTAATACTAGGGAATTAATATATGTGCCATAAACATGAAGATAACCCCTCAGTAGGTTAAAGTTCCATATATACTTTGCTATTAGTGAGGCTAGCTGGTTTAATTTGTTAATTAAATAAAAAGTGCAGGTATTCACAACAGGTAGGGGCAGAGCCAGGATTCTTACCCAGAGTCTCTATTCTTGATGATCTTGCTATGCTGACTCTTGAAAAACAAATGCAATAAAGATAAATGAAAATACAAGGTATATGAGTGGTAAAGTTATTCCTTCTAGATCAATGGGTAGCCTATGCTAGGGAACGTTTACAATAAGCTCATTTCAGAGAGGCAAAAATAGTGTTTGATGTGTTCTTTCCTCATCTTCCATGACCACAGAAAGTTCCATTAGTTCCATTTAGGATGCCTCCCCTCCCCCCACACATACACTTATTACTAAATATATCATCCAACTTTTGGTGCTTAGAGGTTCAGTTGCCTTGCTACTGTTACAGGGGCTTCACGCAGATCATGTTCAACAGTTTTATCTTTGTTCAATGAAAATTAGAGTTCTTTTCAATATTCTTTTATTTCCCCAGTGTTTTCACTTGTCCCCAGCCCACCCCATTCTAAATTTGGGTTTTATGTTTGATAGCATATACCATAACTTGAAAAACACAACGAAAGAGCTTGAAAACCCTCATTTGAATAACATCAACTTCAAGAACAGCTGCTAAGATAAAATAAATCCAAGAGAGCTCAACAACCAGAACCCTACTGCTTTTCTTTTTTAAAGGGACAGGCAGATTCACACATGATTGTAAGTCTTAAATGGTTACTTTAAATCAATACTATATTTTAATTGATATCCAATCCAAATTTCTCTATGGGTGTTTTACTCAGTATATAGAGGATGCTATTTCACTGTTTTCCAATTTGCACAATTATTTCATGACATTGTTGATAGAAGTTCACAAAGCAGAAAATAAAATCCATCAGGAATCAAGCCTCCAGATTTATCCTTCACTGAGAATGCAGAAAAATAAATTTTGTCTATTACAATATAAATAATGAAATCAAATGGAAATTTATAACTAAGATAAAATAGAATCGTCAGAATAAAATGATTTGAACGGTTTTGTTGATTGCAACACCTCAGCCTTCTGTAGTGTGGTTCATATTACAGAAAACACATTAAAATAGTTGCAAAAAAGTCTGAGTTTTAAATAATGATACATAAAACTTTTAAACAAATCTAACATTAAAATGTAATCTTATAGACTTGATAAACAATAAAGAGATTATTTGTTCTACAAAGGCCTCATCCATCATGCAAAAAGATTATTGTAATTTTTTTAACAACTAGTTTCATTAGTACATTTAGAACATGATTGGATTTCCAATATGTTATTTACACCTGACTTTTACTAGGAAAGATCTGTGACATGAAGAAAGTACTAGCAAGAAAAACAGTGCTATGGCCTGAGCATCTCAGCATAGCAAAGCATTTTGTGAAAAGACGTATATATGAATATGCTTTAATTTTTCTGGCCTAATTAAATTTATATATATGTATTTTTACAAAAATCTTAATGTCCTAGGTATAAATTTATAACTCAAAGCACAGAAACAGCTCCACATCTTTCCTGCTTCTAATTTAATTATTCTAGTCCATCAGTACTTTGCAAATAGCTCCCATACTTCATTTTCCACTGATGTTTTTGCTCATTTGGCTGTTTCCACTTGGGACACTTGAGTATATGTGTACCAACAAAATAAAATACCACAGCCTCAGGTCACTTTATGAGAGTTCTCTTTTGGTGTACTCTCAGATAAGGTGCTTTTAACTGCAAGTAACAAAAAACCTAACTAGTAGTGGCTTAGGCCACAAAGCATTTATTGATGACTAAACAGAATGCCAATAGGAAGGAAGCCCCAGGTTCGTTTGGGAGCCAATGACACCAACATGAACCTGGAGGCTGAGCCAGTGTTTCAGCCCAGGCGGTCTGACTCAGGTGCCTGTGGTACAGGTCACTTCTTTTCCGTAGTATTTAGACTGTCGTTATTCTGTCTTCCTGGGAGACTTGGAGTTTCTCTGGTAAGCATGGGCCTTGGATCTCTCATTGGTAATCACCGGCACATGATAATTATTCAATAAATATTTATTAAACCACTGAGGACATTTTGAAATAAGAGCGAGGAAAACTAAGACTATGTAAAATAAAAGAGTGCTTTGGTGCAGAATGAAGTTAGAACTATTCAAGTTGGTGCTAGATCTTTGTGCTCTGTGGTTTTTAAATAGATTTTAGTATAATAAAAAAAACCCATTTTTGGTAATTTATAGTCCCCTCACTCCTCTGGAGGGTCTTTTGTTGGTTGATCAATGCTGTGGGTTTACATTCGCAAGTTTAGGAGCATAGACTGAGCTAAATTGCACTGTGTAAGGAAGGGCTAAGGGCCACTTTTGTCAGCAAGGTTCGGCTGCGTGTGCTGTGTGTGCTGGAAGGGAAGGGGGGTCAGCGAAAAGGTGGCTGGAGGGGAGGCCCAGGAGGAGATATGTAGGACTGGAGAGGTTTTAAAAAGTGGAATGTTATGTACTGTGTGAAGGGCATCCATAAGATTTTAGTAAATTTAAAAAAAAATGACACTATGATTGGATACTGAAGAAGATAAATTCATATCAAGGATTGTAGTTCACATGGTTGAAGTGTTATGTCAAAATGTTCAAAGTGATTACCTATCATGTGTGTGCCATGCATGTGTGTTCACTGCATTTATTAAAGGAGGTGTGCTTTTCTCTTGCAGATACAGGAATTGAGAACTCTTCTGGTTGGTACCTGGCCACTTTTCTATGATAGCACCTTATAAACTGTTTGAGTGACTTATGCATAACCAAGTTTTACATGGCATATTTTAAAATTAATAAATGAATCTGGAGGCAAATGGAGAGTTGGGAACTGATGTGTTAGAGGTTAATAAAAATCTATCAGGCATTCTTACCCAAAAAGAATCCTTTCAAAAGGAATAGTGGGGCAAAACACTCAGCAGGCCAGACAAAAATCACAAGTACTGAAAATGGGACACCCAGAAGGTGATCAGGCTTGTGTCTTCTGCTCTGTGCTTCTGTGTCTGGCAGGGTGGGGCAGGGCAAGGATAGTCTTCTGGGAATTTTTACCCCATTGAGGTGGGAGGGGAAGGGAACCGCAGTGGTCTGTTTTTCCTGTAAACTCAGCGAGCATTTCTTAAGTGGCACAGGACTGTCATTTCAAGCTGGACTGCTACTGGCCCAAAGCCCAAGGGATTGGCCAGAAATGAATCATCTTTGGAAATGCAGTATGATGCAGAGATTCACTCGGGCAGAGGAGCCATGCCCAGCCAACTGTAAGGTCACCTTTAGAAGTCAGGAGGCAGAGCTGGCGGCCTGGTGTTGCCTGGCTGGCAGAGTGAAGACTGCCTCAAGGTCCTACTCCAGTTCCTTCCCCTCCATGGGGTAGCCCTGGCCACTTCAGCCCAGATGTGGGGCTCTGAGGTCTTGCGGCCCTTGGAAGCTGTTCTATACTATTTGAGTTAATTACTATCAGCCTTAAATTTATCTTGAGTAAAATGAGATCATGGATATGAAGTTCCTAGCACAGTATCCAGCAAGACTTCGTTTATATACCCTGCCAGTGCCAGAAAGAAAGTCCTGGCTAGAACACAGAATTAATGAATATGGGGCCATCAAGGAAAGGCGACTCAGCCCATCTTTCCATCTATTATAGCATACAGGCCCTAAGAAATTCTTCGCTAGATCCAGAAATTGTTGCTGCTATTGAAATAATTCAGATGTGTAATAATAATTCAAGCTGTAATTCATAAAAACCCATTGTTACCCAGATTTGTATACATGTATTAGTAGAAGCTGTGTGGCCTGAATGTTTGCTGGGGTATTTAATACACTAGTTTCTGAGAAACATATGTGAATAAATAAGGGTAGATTATTAACTCAATACATAATAAAGTCAGAGCCTATTTATTTCAGCAAAATTAAAATGTTTACAATACATACTTATAAAAATTCATTTATAACAGAAGTTAATAAAGTGAAAAGTGGATGCTCTTTTCCTACTATCCACCTCCTATCCACTTTCCCCATTAAGTTTGGTTAACAGCCCTAAGTACAGGCGTGGAGTGGCTGGGGCTACAGAGGTGAACACGACCAACAAAGTGCCCGCCTTCATGGGCTTCTGTTCTAGTGGAATAATACTGACCATAAGCAAGCAAACAAATAAACAAAACCAAGCCTGCGAAGTTTGCTTTATATATGGAAGTGGGATCCAAATGATGAAAAAGAAACATAGTCTTGAACCCTGTGGGAAGAGCCTTCCAGGCTGACTGAATGGCAGGTGCAAAGGGCCAGGGGACCAAAACACGGGCTGCTGTGGCTGGCACTTTGTGGGCCAGAGTGAGAGTTCCAAGTTGGGGACCAGATCATGTGTGCAAGCCTGGGTAGAAAGTTCAGTTTCATTCCAAATACAATGAGAGACCATTAAAGGTTCTTAATTGCAGGGGGGTGGGAGAGAGGAGTAGAGAGCATTTGATTTTCATTTTTGAAAGACTCTGATGTAATGGGAGCAAGAGTGGAAGTCTGCAGACAGATTGGAAGAGATTCGTTCCATACACACACACACACACACACACACACGAAACTTGTTACCCGTGTACATTTTTGGAACTCCTCTCTGAAATTATGTTCAGAGTCAGTTTACTGCGTGTCTTAAAAAAAATCAAACACATCTTACTTTTTGACCTTTCTCTATCCACCCAAATGCAGTAACTTAGTTGGAAAACACAGGTTTGGCATCTTCAACACTCCTCCAGAGTGTGTTCAACAGCGTTGGCTCTAACTTTTGGATTGTTCCAAAAATTAGATTTCTTCTCAAGGAAAGAATTCAATAAATTCAGTGCCTGCTGGTGTGATTACTTTTGAGTAGCATCTTTGTAATGAGTGTACAGTAGCTTGCCAAGGCAGTTCTTTGAAATTAAAAAACATTTGTTTAAAGTTATGTTCATTTATTCACCAAATAATTATTGAGCACCAACCACGAAGTACCAGGCACTGTTTTAGGTGCTGGGGATACATCAGTGAACAAGCCAATGAGACCTCTGCCTTTGCTGGGCTTACATTCTGTCAAGGGAGGATGGGCCAAATGAACAAACACATAAAATAAGTAGGTGTTATATTATAGTTGAAGATTATATTAGGGGGAGAAAAAAGATTTGGAAAGTTGGAGGGGGGGCTTCCAATTTTAAATAATGTTGTCAGGTGGGGCCTCACAAAGAGGGTGACTTTGTGTAGACTAGACAGGGAAGAGGTAAGTACAGACGTTAAGAGGGAGGACCTTCAATCAGATGGAGTCGCTAGAGCAAGGGTCCTGCAGCACTAATGTGCCTGGCAAGACTGAGGAACAGTGAGGCGGCTGATGGTGACCTGAGAAAGCGAGAGCGTTGTAGAACACAAGCTAAGGAGCTGGAGGGCCAGCCATAAGAACCTTGGAGTCATGGAAGAATTTTGGCTTTAACAATGAATGAGGGGGAAAGCAGAGGAATGACATGCTATAAATTATATTTTAAAAGAATTACTCTGACCACAGTGATATAGACTATAGAGAAGTAGTGGTGGACGTTTTGAATGTTTTAGAAAACAACAAACTTGCTAGTCACACTCCCTTAATTTTGTGAAAAGAGGGCAAAGTAGCCAAAGTAAAGCATTTAAAAAATATCCCAGATTGCACCTTTACCCTTTATCTTTCCTTACCATAGCAAAGTTCTGTCAAGCCCAATTCCTTTAGCCCTGTGTTTAATGTGTCCTTACACTATTTCCAGGCTGATGCCAAATTCCTTATCTTGTCCTATATATCAGTCAAGATGTCTTGGCTGCAAGAAACTGAATAGCTGACCCACACTGGCTTAAGCAATAGGCCATTTACTAGCTCACATGTGAGCCGTCTGGAGGTACACAGAGCCAGAGTCGGTCAACTCAGCCACTCAGTGACATGTGGGGTCTGGGTTGCCTTTCTCCCTCCCCTTTCCTCTCATTGTTTTGGGAAGTGCCACCACAGCTCTACCTTGCTCACTGGAGGATGACCAGGACAGGAAGTAAGGAAAAGACTTTCTATGGGCTCTTGTGGGGGGCTCCACCCAAAGAGCCCCCCTGTCTGCCACAGATGAGAATAAGTCTACCAAGACATGATCTGCTTGGGGAGGAGAGGTGGCTGATCTCTCAGGAGAAGGGCCAGAAGCCTGTTCCTCAGTGGGCTTTTATTGGGTTCAGTTTGCACAGGAATACAGGTAAAGCTCATCAATCACTGTCAGGCAGTAAGGATCAAACAACAGATAACATTCAAAGAACTATGAGGACTTATTCTGAGTCAGGGTCAGATAGCTTACGGGCCATAAAACTTTGGGAAACAAACTCATTTCATGCTTGGACCCTTATCAGAAAATTGAGGGCATTCTTAGCAAAGCAGGTTTCACAGGATTTTATGCATTCTTTCTTAGGCCTGATCACCCTGGGGAACCGCCCATTCCTGGTCAGGGCTGCACTGGATCGTTTCAGGCTTAAGTCAGGCAGGGGAAGTAAGGCAGCCAAGGGATTAGGAGACTTCTTGCAGACAGAATGAGGACTCAGGCTATGTCAAAGCCGAGGGGCAAGGGTCCATCACCCCCCTTTTCTATAGCTCCCCAACTCCTTCCCTGAGGGCCCCTTCGTGACGATGCCTGTCTTAGGTCATCCCTCCCTTGAGGACTCTTATGGGTCATTGGCTAATCAGTCATCTGCCGGGGGCCAAGCCTGGTGAAGTAAAAGGTGGCAGAAGTGGAGCCCCTTCTGGGAGGATAAGCTTTGTCTCCTTAGTGGCTTATGGTCTCAAGGTCTCTTACTCAGCCTTAGCCTTGGGGGTTACAGCTTCTGAAATCAGGCAGGGCGGTTCCCAACAGGCTCTCAGAGAAAAAAGTCTGCCCTTAAAGCCCCCTCCCCCACCACACACATACATACTTCCCGTTTTGTACTCACCAGAGTGGGGTCACCTGCTCAGTTCCTAAACCAGTCATTGAAAAGGGTATGGCATACCAACACAGCTTTGGAACAATGGTATCCCCAAGACCATCTCCCAACGTCTACAGAGTCTCAACTATTATCATACTAAAATGCTCATTTTTACTCCCATTCTCTTACAAGTGTACAGTTTTCCAAAGGCTGCCTGAGATAGTGCAGCAGGTATGAAAGTCCAATTGCCTTCCATTAGGCCAGACATTAAAGATATCTGAAAATTTTTTAAGTAATGCCACTCTTTTCTGAAAATATAGTTATTCTCCATTAAAATGTGCTATTTATATTAAGATGCATTTTATTCTTATTATTTTATAAATAAATATTTTTAAATTTCTGTTTTAGTTTTGGGTTTGGTAAATATCTATAAATATAACCCTTTGGAGGGGTCTCAATAATTTTTAAGAATGAAAATTGGGTACTAAAGAGCAAAAGATCGAAAACTGTTGATTTATTCACACAGGTCTGATTGATCCTTGGGGCTCTCCGCAGGGCCCAGTGTTTCGGAGTTTACCTCAGCCTGACCCACACCTACTTAAAATCTGATTCTGTGAATGGTTAGGTCACAAAAGGGTGTGCTAGACACTGCTTATTTAATTTGTCAACCTCAACTCCTCTAGTTAATCAGAGAGTGAGCTCCCGCTTTTACTGTGAAGAGGCAAAATAGTCAAAATAAAGCCTTGAGTGTTACTTCAAAGAAAACCTGTCACATTAGGTTGTTCTTTCTTAGTATGGGAAGTAATATGGGATTTGGGGGGTGAACGGTTGAAACTGCAAACCCCCTTTTTGGAGCAGAGGTAGTCCCCCCTCCCCCACCCCAGTACTCTGGAGTAGGGAGTAAGGTAATTATTGGTAATAATTGGTTTCTTCTTCCCCAACAGCACTGCATTAACAGCGTTCTTAACACTGATGGTCCCTAACGGGTTATTGGGCTGTCATTCACCTAAGCTTAACAGCATCTAGCCAGACCTCCTGATGGTGTAGGCCACTGGTCCCCAATCGTTTTGGCACCAGAGACCGGTTTCGTGGAAAACAATTTTTCCACAGACTGGAGTGTGGGGGGGGTGGTAGCGGCGGGGAGACACAGGAGGTAATGGCAGCGCGATAATGAGAGGCTCACCTGCCTCTCTCTCCGCTGCTCACCTCTGTGGCCCGGATGCTAACAGGCCACAGACCTTTACAGGTCCTCAGCCAGGGGACTGGGGACCCCTGCCTTAGGCCAAAGGCAAACAGAAGGATTTCTTTGGATTCTGAAGTTGCCACTATGGCGTGCCTATTTTCTTGACTTGATCTTTCATCCAGGATTGGGGATATGTGCTCGTAAATTGGAAGGAGGGCACTTGTCCCTCCCTTATTCTTCATTGCCAACATATTTTTTTGGCTCATTATTTTGGTATTTTAGTTTCAAAGTGATCTCAGGAGCCTCCTTAAAATAGCAAGCCTGTTTTCTCCCCTCTTGAATAAATAAATCCCCTGTCTTACACACACACACACACACACACTCCATCAAAGCACATCTTTGTGTTTATAACTCAATTCCCATGCCTGTGATTTCCCCATCGGATCTTTCCTTACTCTGGCCTCTCTGCTTCCCCGGAGAATTTTAGGCTGACATGGAACCGGCAGGAGCCGGCCTGACCCCGGCTACGGGTGCAGCAGCAGGGATCCATTTTCATCTTATATATTTTTCTGGGTGGGTGCGGGACATTTCCGCATAAACTTGTAGACCTTAAGTGCCATTTCTTAGTTTTCCTGTTGCCTTCCGCCTAGGTCATTTTTTTCGTCCTGGTTTTCCTTGTGATTTTTTCCGGGTTGTCTGCAACCACGATTCCCAACGCCTGAAACTCCCTTCCCCCGGGCCTGACCCAATTCTGGGTGCCGGCTGTTGTTTGGTTTATTTCTCCACTTTTAAAGCGCACGTGGCTCTACAGGGGAGCTTCACTTCTGCTCCCAGTGTGGGTGCTGGGGTTCACTGGAACCCAGAACATGTGTTCTAATGCGGCCACGACCCCCTCCCCCATCGGGCCCCGAGCCGGGTCAGCACGAGGTGGGGCGGGGAGCAGAGCCCGGCCGGGTGAACCGCAGGGCGTAACAGGTGCCACAGCCACAGCTGCGCCAGCATCCCGCTTGGCTCTAGGGATAAGGTTTTCTTTTTCAACGGGTTTTTTGGCAGTGGGGAGGAGACTCCGAGGCCCCCACCGGACCAATGCAAGCCACGGTTGTTCATTGCCTAGCAACGGACGGAGCCAATGGGAGGCGGTAGGGCCGACGGCTTAGGCGGCACGGGGGCGGGGTGGGAACCTAGAGGACCTGCCGAGGCGGGGAGGCCACCACGAGGGGCGGAGCGGAGCCGGGCTGGGGACCGGGAAGGCGGGAGCCGGAGGCGGAGGCGGGGCCGCAGGTCCCGGGCGCTGCGTGCCGCGCGCCTCAGCGGGCCCTCGGGGCTGCGCGATCTTGAGTACGACGCGGTGCGGTGTTTCCCGGCGGCTCCGGGGGACCGTGACGGTGAGAGCCTAGCCCCGCGGCGCGGATAGTGACGCGCCCGCCTGGGGAGGGGCGACTGCACCGGCGGGACCGGGGGCCGACGGTCCAGGGGTGGGCGTGAGGTTGGGGGTCGGCACCTGGCTGGGCGCCCCGCTTCTCAGCGAGAGGCTCGGCGCGGCCGTTCGGGCCGTTGGAGCTGGCGAGCGTTGACCTCCCGGGCCGCGCCCAAAGGTAGATGTGGGAGGTAGGTGCCCGCTGGGGGATCGCTCCCGCTGGCGGTCGCAGTGCTGTGCCTGCGGTAGGGCTCTGGCCCAGGGAGCCTAAAACCCTCTTCTGTATGAGAGAGGGTGGCGCCTGGCTCGGAATGACGAGCGTCGCGGAGACTTGGGGGAGGAGGAGATGGCAAATTTGGGGCTGCGGTGTCTTAGTGGAGGCTGCGGGGCATGCGGGTTTCGGAATTTTTTAGTGCAATCCGCTAGAGTTGTCGTTAGAACGAGTTACTAGGTGTCCCATGGCCGCTGCAGAAGAGAACCCCGATGATAGTTAAATGTGTAGGGGAAGAACTTACATCCTCTAAGAGGCAGGCATGTGTGAGAATATTTCCGTGTAGAATTTTGTAGTATAGTACAGTAAACTGAATTATGAGCTTCCTGCCCCCTTTTAAGCCTATGCTGGCCGCCTAGTTATGCAAGTCACTTGGGCCCGGGAAACGGAATCTGCTAAATAATTTGTTCTCAGCACGTGTGATACAGGGATCTTTAGATTATTACCCCACCTCGGGGCCTGTAGTTTTGATTGCTAAATTATCATTACTTGCAACGCTTGTTATAGTGCTTGTTTAATCTGAGCGAATTGAGATTTCCCAATTCTGGACTCCATATTGGGGTGAGGATTAAAAGAGGCGCTCCTCCGAGAATGGTTCAGAAGTGTAAGAGAGGATGTTTCCTGAAATTTGAAAATGCTGGGCTTCCCTAACAGTTCAGATTGGAGTCTAGGTCAAGATTTGGCTGTGAATTGTGGGTGCCTTGGAATTCTTCACGACTAAGGAGGGATTGGTTTACTGTTGAGGTAGGAGAAAATTCTGGCAGCCTTGACCCTGACCTGAAAAAATAGGTATGACTTAACACATTTAGAAGACTGAACAAAATATGAAAAGAATGTGAGATCTGGAGAGAGAGAGAGGAAAAAAATGTCTTTAAAGTTAAAATTTAGGTCAAGCTATCCTGAAATTTAGAAGATAGATTTATGGATTTGGATTCAGCCAGGAAAACGTAATCCATTCAATCCTGTCTTAACGTACAGGCCTGGGAAGATTAGGTTCTTCATTCAAACTGAATAAGTAGAATTACTGATTTTGGTGGAAGTGCTTGACTCTCTATTCTGCCTTCTGTCAGTGAAAGTTTCTCAAAGTGGTTCTTTTGAAAAGAGGATGAAGAAACTGGTGGTTAAAATGAAGGTTCTTTGAACGACTTGCTGGGTCTTGTCAGCCAAGTCATTTTATACGCTTGCGCCCCTTCCTTCTGCATGTGTGCAGTGAAGAGAATAAAGCCCTGGGGTTATGCAACCTGAGTGAAACAAGCTTGAAGATAACTGCAAGGACTTGGTTATTCTAGGATGAAATGTGAAGATCTCATAACACATTGCGCCTGATGACAAGACTCGTTAAAGGATATTATGTTCCAAACACGCAGAGGCCGTATGTGAGAAAACTAAAATGTTAATTGTTCAGGTGACTTGCCAAAGGCCTCAAGGCCAACACGAAAGCAGATTATATCCTTGGCCCACCCAGAATCCTGACATAGGTGCTCTTTGACCAAGCTGGTTATGACACAGGTTTTATAAAAGGAGACACTTGAGTATCTTCTATGTAATATGCACCTACAGATAAGAAGATGGAAAGGCACTATACCAGAATTGTGTGATTTTAATTCATTTCCCATGCTTAAAATGGAGCAGTCCCAAAGCTTTTTAAGTGACGTTTTTCCATGTCACTTGTCAGTGAATTTATAGCCTTATTAGTCCGATAAGTTCTCAATTTTTAGTACTCTGTGGGTCTGTTTTGTCTCTGGTGATGGTGATCACAATCAGTTGCTAATGAAGGTACAAGTTATCTTCAATTCATTAATTTATGGATTGAGATAGTATAGAAAAATGCACCGATCATTATTGATAATGGAAAACTACCTAAAATTTTTACTTTTGATAGTGGGTCAATATTATATAGTATCAGCAGATTTACTGAATTATATTTTAATAATTTATTCTTTTAATAAATATTTATTAAACACTTACTAAGCCCTCAGCTTGCCAGGCCTGAGCATAAAAATGATGAGTGTTGCCTTGTGGAGTTTGTTTTAGGAAATTTATAGTATAGTAAGGGAGAGAGCAAAAATAGAAAATAAAAAATGCAAGTATGGAAGGCTTTAGAAAAGAGAATTTCATCTGTGTCCTGACAGAGGGGAGGAGGTGGTGGTGTGGTTCACCTGTTGAACTCACAGTGGCCTGTTCAGTGCGGTGTACCGTTGGGGATATACAGGTGGTTTGGTAGTTAGAGCCAGGTGGGGTAGGTTAGTGATAAGCTTGGAAAATAGTGATACGACCTTTGACCAGTAAGTGATAGGGAATCTTTAAAAGGTTTTGTCCAGGGGAATTATGTGTGATTTTTACTCTAGAAGTATTTCCACCAAAATCAGTAATTTGTGTGATCCAAAAGTGTTCTGAATATGGACAACCTAAGTAACATTTGAGGGACAACAGCCCTACCCAGCAATTAAAAACTAAAAATATTTTATTCAAGCCCCCAGAAATTTAAAAAGTAAAAATGCTTATTCATATAACTGACCTTTATTGAGTATCGTTTTTGTTTGTTTTTGTGATTTTTATTGAGGTATAATTGTCATAACATTAATTCCAGGTATAACACAATGATTCGGTATTTGTATATACTGTCATGTTGTTCGTTTTTCAAAGGTTCTCCTCACCCTCCAGTGTTGAACAGGCCTCAGCCAGGTGTTCCCCAGGACTGTTACATTCAACCTGTACTTGGTACTTTGGAACACTTTTACGTTTTGGAATCCATTCAGTGGCACCCTTAGAAAAGAATACCTTTTTGGCACTCTGGTATCTAAACTGCATAAACAGAATACTAACTTACACCCAACCAGTTCTGTAGAGTCCAGCCACGTTCTTAAACTGCATGCGTCAGAATCCTGTGGAGGAATCTGTTAAAGCGCTGATTTCCGGGTTCCCCCTAGAGATTCTGCATCTGTAGATCTGAAGTGGAACTTGAGAATTTGCATTGTTAGCAAGTGGCTAGGTGCTGTTGATGCTGGTAGTCCTGGGACCACAATTTGAGAACTATAACCAATGACTGAATTTGGGCTAAACATTGAAAAACTATTACAGAAAGATGACTACACGATTACAGGACAGATTCATGGGTAATGTTTAGTTTCTGTGTTATTTCCATTGCCTTTAGATTTTGTTACCTCTTACTTATTTTAGGAACGAAATACTAATAAGTGGTAATTGTTTTTATATTTTATTTGGGCTTCTTAGCTGACTTTCAGCTTTGGAAAGAAAGATAGCTTCTTTTTTGTTCTTTTTCTTAGTCATTCTCATGTAAGAATGTGGTTGCTGCTACTCCTACCCCTGCCCTGGAAGGATTCGAAGTTGGTATACTGTCTGTAAATCGTCACGCTCTTGGTTCACACACTAAATCACCTTCCTGCTCTCTAAGCTGGCGCCAGTCAAGGTCTGATTGAAGGCTCTTCCAAGTTGCAGCGTGGCTCAAGTGTTGGCTCTTGCTTATCATGGTATTGCAGTGGCAGGCCTCACACTAATATGTCATTGAACTGTGTTGACATTTGTCCAGCAAACTTTATTGGGTTCCTACCATGAGTCAGTAATGATATCTCATAATAAAGCAGGGTGCATACAGTGTGATGACCGGCGTGCCGACCAGAAACTTGGGTTAGGTGGAGAGAGGGGTTTCATTACAGTTAGATCTGTGCTGTAGTAGGGTTAATGCAAAGGTTCTGGAAGCACAAAGGCGCGGGAATGGTAGTTTGGGGGAAGCCTGGCATTTAGGCTCTATATTCACTAGATTTTTCAAAAATGTTTTTGTGTACTGCTTGTTTGAATTTAATATTTTGTATGCTTTGTAATGCATTCTAGTTACTCAGTTGGAACAGTTACTGATTATAATTTCGTCTCAAGGTGAGCTGGTAGAAAGACGAGGACCTGTGCGTATGTTCCATTTGAAAAAGCAGCTCCCATACTGTGTCTTCCCTTCTCTTCTTCTACATTAAAGCCAGGAGGGAGTAATAACTCAGTGTGCTGGACTAATGTGGTGTGAATCTTGGCTTTGTCACATTCTAGCTATGCCACCTTGGGCAAGAAAACTCCCTGGGTGGTCTCAGTTTCCTCATCTGTAGTGGGGGGAAAATAACTACTTGAGTTATTTTTGAGATTGAATGAGTTAATACATGTTTTTATATGCTTTAACTTCTTGTTCCAAGTAAATGGTTATGCATCATAATTTTGTTTTTATTGTTAAAATTAAGTAGAGTCTCATTTGTTAAGCATGTGGTTGTGGAGACGGTGTGCTCACATTCTGTTATAAAAATGTGACCAGGAGATTTTGATATCAGTAGCTATTCTTGATTCTATTTTAAGCCCCCTGAGAAATGTAAAAATCATAGATGATAGAACTGAAAATTCTTTCAAGGTCATCTAGTTTGACCTCCTAATGTGGACCCTGAAAACCAAAGAAGTTGTGACTGGCTCAAGGTCACTCAGTAAAATGGCAGTGGTGGCACTGAGAAGCGCAGCCCCTGGCACCTGTCTGCTGGTCTTTCAGTGCCCTCTGCAGCTCCCCCGAGATGACAGTGCCAGGAAGAAAACTGCGCTTGATTGGAGAGCCAAGACCAAAAAGATGAAAACGTAGCCATGAAAGGTCAGTCTGTAATGCCATGCCAGATGGTGAGACAAGGACTCTAAGTACATACCTGTATAACTTCACGTGCTGCTCCCTCGAAGCAGAGTGTCATTAACTGATTGACCTGGACATGTATATAATTTATATATATTATTGCTCATGCCATTCTGCCCTTAGTTTTGGTGTTTGAGATTGGTGTTATTCATCCCCATTACCTCTGCTTGTTACCGATTTCTTTTAAAAACTTGGGTTTTTCCTCATTATGTGAAAAATATATTCACTCATAGAAAATTTGGAAGACACAAAAAAGTAGAGATTATTCATAATATTTTATGGGTGTGAAGAAAGGGATGAAAGTCCTGCCCTTGTCCTTCTGTTTTCTACTCCCAGGCCGGTCTTGTCTTCCAGTTTTTCCTGTTCTTCTATCTTTATAGAACAGAATTTATACCTGTACTTACATACTCATATACTTTTTTAAAGATCAAATAAGATCATGTTTTTGCTGCTCTGCAGCTTTTAAAAACTTAACAAAATATCATGGAACTCTTTCCAAATAGTAAAATATTTAATAATAGCTAACAGGCATTTTTGGGTACTTAGCATGTACCCAAGTCCCTTTACATATATAAACTTACATTTAATGATGTTGTTACCTAAATTTTGCAGCTAACTTTAGGTTTTTATTTTTTAGACTTTATTTATTTATTTTTAGAGGGGAGGAGAAGGAGAAAGAGAGGGAGAGAAACATCACTGCGTGATTGCCTCTCACGCGCCCCCTACTGGGGACCTGGCCTGCAACCCAGGCATGTGCCCTGACTGCGAGTCGAACCAGCAAACCCTTGCTTTGCAGGCTGGCGCTCAGTCCACTGAGCCACACCAGCCGGGGCGCAGCTAACTTTATTATTTAATCACATTGTAATCCTTTGAGGAAAATGAAGTCCCGAGATTTCTGTTCTGGGCAACGTTCCTGTGTATATAAGGAATTTAATGTAGCACTCTACTCTGTAAAATAGCTTTGTAATGGCAAATTCTGGCCTGGAGCTTCACTGAGATTATATTCCTCAACCCAAAGGGATACACCTGAAATATTTTACTATGATTTGTATCTTCACACTGTTTTGTGCAGTCCTTGTCCAGTTGGGAGATTGGGTTTAATGACTGGTGGTAGGACATACTGCTTCCTGAGCCTCGCGTCCACTGAAGCTGCAACACGAGACAGTTAAGAGAATGGGGTCTGGGGTCTGGGTTGGGGAATGCACCCCAGTTCTGCCACTTGCCAGTTCTAGGACTTTGGGCCAATTACCTAATTCTTCTGTGCTTTAGTTTCCTTTTTCTGTAAAAGGAAATAGCCTAACACTGAGGGTGGTTATGAAGATTGACCTCATAGTGTTGCAGAGCATTTAGAACAGCACCTAGCACGTGTTTGTTTAATCAGTCCCCTATATCCCAGGTAACTCCACTCAGTTTTTACCCGTTATCTCATTATATACCCTCAACTACCCTGCAGAGTAGATCATATCGACCTGTTTTCCAGGTGAGGAAACACGCTCAGAGACTTGACTTAGGGTGCCACCCCCGTCTGTCTGACCCAGTGCTCTGAGGCTTGCTTTGTTTGCACTGGACTTTCCAACTGTAAATTCTCACAGCCACAAACAGCAAGGAGGCAGATTTTGAGTTATAGCCATTCAGATATATATTAAAATATAATTTATGAAGAATTTACTTCTGTGGAAAATAGCTATACTATTAAGTTATGCCACTCAAATCAAATTACTTAGATTTTAAATTTGTAAAAAGTAGGTGTTCTAGAGGTTGAATTTTTATTGTGTTTCTATTCTGATATACATGCCTGAATTGAGATTTGGTTTGTGGTAGCAGAGGCATTTGCAATGGAATTAAAAACTATATGTAGTCTCCTTTGGAATAAAATTATAGTAGAATGTGGTATTAATTTTTAAATAATCATAATTTGGTTCTTGAGAGCACTCGTGTCTCTTAAAGTATGCTGATAACTAAATTCTCAAGTTTTATGACTGAATTTGTAAGATAGGACTAGTGTTTAAAGACAGTTTTAATAATTTCATTTTCTTAAACCAACAATTTGGTGGCTCTGTCTTTGTGAGATTTTAACAAAGACCTTAGTTTGCTATTTGTGAAAAATCCTGCACAATATTTAGAAGCCCAGATGGTATAATGTTCCTATATAATGAAAAACTATTACTTTCTGACAGTTGATTGAAGTTTGTTTTAGAATTCTGATTAGGTAGGCAAATGCCCCTTCTCAAGTTTGAATTCCCAGTGAACTTGAAAAGAACACTTAAAATAGTACACAGTGTGAAGGAAGTCTTGTAATCCTGATATTCCTTACGTTTCTGCTGAGTTCTCTGTTAGTGAGCAGATATGTTAGGAGAGGCTTGGGGGATGGAGAGAAATGCCTTCCTCTGAAAGACTCACGTCTTTTGCACCGTTTCCATTGCTGTTTTCCTTTAGCCACTTTCGCTTGCTGGAATGAACATGCTACTTTACAGTTAGTTATTTACCTGAGTATTCATTGATTATTCCATCCATTAAGTGGGAAGAATACAGAAATGTAAAATAAGTGGTGTTTAAAGACTAGCTGGGAAAGATGAAACACACTAGTAAATGTATGGAGGACCTAGAGAATGGAGTTTTGTGGGGTGTGTGGAGGGCGTGATGGTGGTTGAGCTGGGCTCTGAAGAAGCAGTAGTGTGAGGGAGATGGAAGAAGAAGGGAGAGGTGGAGAGCGCAGGCTGGAGCGAGTGTGCCCTATGTGGGACTCAGTGCGTGTGTGAGCGTTTACTGAGCACCTGCTGTGTTTCAGAAACTGCTAGACGCAGAAATGAGTAATTGCCTGTCCTGTAGAAGTTCATAAACTAGTGGGGGAGGCATCCAAAGTAATAACATGGAATGGTTCATTACAGTACTGGATGACATCATCATCCTAGAACTACATAGTTGCTTTTGTAGTTTATGTTTATTACTTTGTTATGTTTTAGCAAGAGACCTGTAAATTAAGGAGGAATTCAGAAATGTATACAGGGATGGGCAAAAGTAAGCTTACAGTTCTTACAGAAAACGATACCAGAACAAACTGTTCCATGTGCTCACAACTGTAAACCTGCTTTTGCCCACCCTGTGTGTGTATGTATATATTTTAAAACTTTCATTAGTTATTTATTGCTGACTAACAAGTTACTCTAAAATCTAGAAGCTTAAAACAGTAAGCATTTATCTCCCGATTTCTGCTGATCAGGAACCTTGAAAGCACTAGGCTGCTTCCAAGGTATTGGCCAAGGTTGCAGTCATCTCAGCACTTGACTCGGGGGGGATCTACCTCCAGACTCACTCATCTGGCTCTGTGCAGGCCTGAGGTCCTTGCTGGCTGTTCCCTGAGACATGAGTTCCTTGCCACATGGCCTCTCATGGGGCTGCTCGCAGCATGACAGCTTGCTTTCCCCAGAAAGGGATCCAGGGGTAGTGAGTGAGAACTGATCCCAGATGGAAGCAACAGCCTTTTTATAACCTACATTTGGAAGTGAAATGCCATCACTTCTGGTATATCCTATTTGTTAGGAGCTAGTCACTAAATCCACCCTACACTCAAGGAGCAGGATGACCCAAAGGTATGTATACCAGGAAGCAGGAATAATTGCAGGCCACCTCAGAGGCTGCCTCTTCCAAAGTTCCTCAAGTGACTGTTGCACATAGAGAACTACTGAGTCTTTGGGGAGAAGGAAGAAGAAGAACCAGCCTAGAAAATTTTCTGATGGGGAAAAAAAAACAGGCGTCAATTAACCTGAACCACAGATGTTTTTGCTAAAGATCTATAAAGTTACTTTGGATGTTGTCTTAATATTTACTCTACTACAGAAAATAGTAAAGTGAGTTATTCTATCCTCATTGAACATTGTATGTGACTGATCTAATTTCTGGGAATTGTTTTTATGCCTTTTCAAAGCACAGTGTGTGTGAGAGACGCTGTTGTTTGTGGCATAGCAGAGACGTTTGTAAGTGTGCCTGGATTTTAAGTAGTAGATCATGTCCTTAAAATTGTATGCTCTGAATGGAATAATTAAATTGTGAGAACTCAGTCTTTGAAAGAAATGAGAATCTTTTCTATTCTATCCTACTTCGAAGGTAGGTAGATGGAGAGATCTGCACGTATAGTGCGGAAAGGCGGAATTGGTGACAAAATGAAGAGAGCACAGTTTTGAAGACGGAGGTTTTTGTCCAAACTTCACGATCAGTTAGAAATGACTTCAGGTACTGCCGTTGACTTTCTGAGCTCAAGTTTCTTGTCTGTAATGTAGATAATCACATGTGAAAGAAAATTCTTTGACATGAAAACAGTAGATTTATGAAACTTAAAACTGCTTCCCAATTTTTGGTCAGTTTTCTAGCCTGGAAAATGCTCCTGGATAGTTCTTGCGCTCTGCAAAGTCATTTTACCCAGGCAAACCACAGTGCCCTTGTGTGTGTTGTGCCTGGACTATGTGGCGTTGGCACTTTGCAGCACAGAGGGAAGCCAGAGTAGCTCTTCAGAGAGAGTAAGATAGTATTTCTTTTCTGAAGTGATTGCAGTTTTACTGTAGCTAGTAAGGTTTTTTGTTGTGAAGACTTACTGGAGTGTACGTTAAGGACTGCTAGGGACAAGGAAGTTTATGAGATGCCTGTATGCATATTACCTACCAGTAAGGAATAAGCTGTCTCTTTGAATGGGAGAATTTTTTTTAACAGATCCATTGTTTAATTAGGTTCTTTGTAAGGAATTTAGAACATCAGTTTGTGAAGGTAAGGCCTGTTTGTGAGAGTGAACACAGAATGGGGTTAGCTCTGGAGTTTTGAGGGGCAACTTTGATTTTTGGCAGAATTCACAAGTCCACGGCTTTCTGATCAACCTTGTGCTGCTGTGTCCTCTCATCTTTCTCGTTCTCTCCGTTGAAGATCTCACTCTCCTAGTGTCTGGGCTGGCACAGCTTCTTCTTGAAGTAGGCATCTGTGAGATGTTTGGGGGTTTTCACACCCTGATACCAGGTTTGGTGGAGGTGGGAATGACAAACTTCTGGTGTGTTCCGTGTAGAGTAACTTGATTAAGGGACAGAGGTCCAGTCACATGTAGCAGGCCACTGCTCAGCTGCTTCAGGAAAACCAGCCTCTTACCTCTGACACCCAGCAGGGACGACCAGAGTGGACCCAGGAGTGACGCTGGCCCGTAGTCTGCTCACACACTGGCGGAAGGGTTCTTGCTGTGGCGCAACAGCTTTCAAGGCACATCTTCAGTTGGATGATATCCAGGCCTTTTGCCGCATTTAACTGCTCGGGTACCACCATTCTAGTTGCCACAAACTGGTTCTGTGACAGTGGCAAGAACTTTCTTTTTCTTTTTCCTTTCCATCCTGGGTTTAGCTGCTGAGTGCATCCTCTCGTGCATGGCCTGTGGGAATACACAGCTGATTGGGACTACCTGCCAGTTCCTCTGACTCGGACAGGGTTTCGGCTGCGGTGGGGCTTCCCCTTCTTAGGCATCTTGGCCTTGACGACAACCTTAACCTTGCCACCAGCATCAGCCTTCTTGGCTTCAGGTTTCTTCTCCTTAGTATCTGGCGTCTCAGTTTTTTCACCTGCCATCTTGCAAGATGGAAAAAAGAGGGGAAAGAATTCTTACTTATGAAATACTTTATAGGTTTTTATATATTTTAAGATTGTTCCCTGACTTAATATATTGGGTGGGCCAACAGGTGCGTCTGGTTTTTTTCCGTAAGATGGCTCTAATAGCACTCAGTTGTCTTTAATTTCATTCAAAACAGTTTTGTTAGATCGTACTGTGACAGCTGTCATGTCAATGTGCAATTGGTGAGTTTTTGTGTAGCCATTTTACTGTTGAAGATGGAAGAAAATATGCAACATTTTCATCATATTATGCTTTATTATTTCAAGAAAGGTAAAAATACAATTGAAATGCAAGACTTGGGCAGTGAGTGTATGGGGAAGGTGCTGTGATGCTGTGACTGATCGAATGTGTCAAAAGTGGTTTGCAAAGTTTCATGCTGCAAATTCCCCGCTGGACGATGCTCCGCGGTCAGGTAGAACGATTGAAGTTGACAGCGTTCAGATCGAGACACCAGTTGAGGACAGTCAGCATTATACCATGTGGGAGATAGCCGACATACTGAAAATATCCAAATCAATACAGTTGTTGGAGAAAAGGAAAAATGTGTCTTTTATTTTATGGAAAAAACCATACAGACTTTTTGGCCAACCTATTATAATAACATACATATTATATCATATATACATATATAAAATATGGGACTTAATTCTGGGCCAGTGCCAGGTTTTAATGGAATCCTTCTTGGCTGCTTTGAAACTTTCAAATTTAAATGAACTTGGGATGGTATAATATTTAGTTATAATTACGCTAGAATAGAATACTGTCCTTAAATTAGTCTCTTAATTTTTGAGATATTATTGATAAGAGTCTTAAGATTCCTCTCTTGGAAAAACTGAAACTGGTTGGTTAACTTCTACTATAAGCCTTGTAGTATATAATTTGTTGCATCATTGAACAGAAGTCGTAGAAATTTCTAGATTGTGTGAAACCGCATACTGGAAGTTCTTCGTTTCCTAGCAGTTTAAAATGGAGTTCTGGTTTTCATTGTGAACATTTAACTAGACCTGAATATTTGACAGTTGTTTTTATCTTAAGTAATAGGACAGGCAACGATATTTACTGTCTAAACCCGTGGACACTGGAGAGCTGAATTCACAGGGAAAGAGTACCTGACTTAAATTACATTAAATTAAATTTTACAGAATGGATATGCAATAGACACATTTTGGTGTTTGATGATCTTTCTGTGAGGACAAAAGGCACTTAGGGCACTGTTGTGTCTTATTTTCAAATATCCTGAAAGATACAAGGACTTGGAAAGGTGCCCCGTCTATTTTCTTCTAATCCCGTCCCTCCCCATAATTTACTGATTACAACGTTAATTTACTGCTCGATAGATTTTTTTTATAAGGGCATCCGTCTTCAGAACTTCTAAGAATTTTTGTCCAACTTTTATTAGGGACAGCAGTGCATTTTGTTACAGGTTTTAGAATTCTGTCATTTCAACAGTCAGATCTGTACCTTGGTGATAATTGCTGATATTAATTCAGTGTGTTTCAGATTCCAGGCAGTGTGTGAAATACTTTATGTGCATTCTTGCACTTAATTCCCAGGGAGAACTGTGAAGCAAGAGCCATAATAATGGCAGTTTGCCTGTGAGGAAACTAGGTCTTAGGAACATTGCATAACTTACCCAGAGGAGAGCTGAGTTGGAGTAGATGGGTTATTATCCCTTGGACTCTGTTTTGCTTACAGCTCCTATCCCTGAAAGCCAAAAGTAAAATCATTGCCTGTCTTGATGCAGACTCAACCTGTATCCTGCTCATCTTGTTGGTGAAGGCACGCATCTAGGCAGTAGGAAGTGCAAAATGAGTAGAAAAGTGGTAAAAATTCAGTGCCAGACTGAATGAACTTGTTTGTGTGTGTGTGTGTGTGTGTGTGTGTGTGTGTGTGTATGTGTCATAATGTTACCATACCACCGCCCATAAATTCCAGAGGCAGAGGTTTCGTGAAAAAGAAAGTCTTTTATTTAAAGGCTATACAATTTCTGAAGAATAATGGCTTCTGCCTCATTTCCATTAAAACACCCAAAGGTAAGTAACCCTGCCATCCTCAGCCAGATCAGTTCAAGGCTGTGCCTGGAATCCCCTCTCCCATTTAAAAATACTATCCTTTGGGAAATACAGGTAGCTTAGCTGGTTCCCAGTCATAGTTCGGCTCCAAGTGTCTTTTGGAGTTTTCTAGCCACATGCCAGAGCTCACTGTCTCTGCCTGGGGCAGGGGCGTTGCCATGCTCATCTCCATGATACACGTGTGTTGTGACCTTTTCAGCCTGTGCAGGCTCTGTGCAAGCTGTGTCACGAGCCACATTAGTTGTTTACCCTTCCCCAGCGTATGGAATCCTGTCATGCGCCAGCTGTGGCTTCAGTCCGTGCCTTGGGGTTTCTTGCAACCCCTCCCTCACTTCCGGACTGCAGCCTTTCCCTCTGCCTGGGCACTTTCCTGTCTGGGGACCCTCCCTTCTGCCCAACTGTCTGGCCAGACCTCTCTGTTACAATAACCTGTAATAACGAACATCATTTGATTAGTATAAATAGTATGCTGCTATATGGCCTAGAAATCATCTGTGATTTCTGTTATGCCTGTATTTTATTTAATCCACCTGCAAGTCCTGAGGTACTGTCTCCAGAGCACATTCCTAATTTGTCCACCTGTCTGCTTCCACTGTCAGAACTTTCGTGTAGTACCGACCTTGCCTGAACGATTGTAGTAGCTCGGCTTCTTTCAGCCTCCACTATTGCTCACTTGTAATCTACTCAGAGGGGAGCGTAGTTAGAGTGATCTTTTTTTAAGGTGTAAAGGAGATCATGTTGTTTTCCTGCCAAAACTGCTTCAATAGCATTTTATTGCAATTTAGAGAAAGTCCAACTGCCTACCATCTATCATTGCTCATGTGCCTCAGACTTACTGGCCCTTTATGTTATCCTTACTTACCAAGTTCATTTCCATCTTGGGTCTTCATACCTACTCTTTCCTCTACCTGGGCCGTTCTGGTCATTGATCATCTTGTGGCTGACCCTTATTGTTTAGGTCTCAGTTCAAATGTCAGCATCTCAGTGCAGCCTTTCTTCGTTAATCTAGATACCCTCACCCCAAATTGCTCTCATGTTAATTGTGTTTTATCTTTATAGTTATTACCCTCCTAGTGTTATGTTAATATTATTTAAATTACTTCTTACTTAGCTATTTCTGTCCCCACTGGAGTGTGAACTTCTTGAGGGCAGGGCCTCCCCTCTGCCTAGAATAGTGTACTTGGCACATAGTGTAGCACAATTAAAAATTTATTGGATGAATGAAAATTTTCATCTCACTGTAACATTGTATTGTGAATATTTTCCCAATCTTATATATTCAGAAAAGAGGTTGTGAGCCCTGATCCACAGTCCACATCTGGCCTATTAAAACGTGTTGTTTGAGGAATAACTTAGACCCAGTCAAATGTACAAATCTTGATGAATTACACTAATGTGTATACCTACATAACCACCTTTTAATCAAGATATAGAAGGCTCTTTCAAATCCCCCTTCCCAGCCACTCTTCCTTTCCACAGGATAACTTGCATAGTTAATCTTTTTAATTGGTTTCTAACTTTAAAAACTGGGAGATTTCACACAAATACCTAGATCTCCAACATCTCTTAAAAAATGGAAAGATGTAGCAACACAGGACCTACTTTCTCTTTGGCCACAATTTGTTGTAGCTGAGAAGCAGGTGTGCAAAGATGTGACGTGTGTTCTCCAGTGTGCCTTCAGTCTTTCCTCTCCTCCTTCTGTCCCTGACCTTGAAATCAAGTTCTAGTTGCCATTTATAGTTTCATTGTATTTTTTTATGATGGAGAAATGTTTATTCAATTATTGCTATTAAAAATGGAAAGATGAATGGCAGACTAAAAACATTATCTGTTTCTTAGTCTATTTCATTCATACTCATTTCTTGCCTTTTATATATTTGTTAGCTACCCTAATTCTATTGGATTGGCCAAAAAGTTCGTTTGTTTTTTTCAGTAAGGTGACTGTAATTGTCCTTAATTGTCTTTAACTTCATTCAGAACCATTTTGTTAGATTGTATTGTGACAGATGGCATATCAGCGTGCATGCAGAAAAAAATTACCAAAATTGGTAAATTTTTGTGTAGCCATTTTACTATTGAAGATGGAAGGAAATACGCAACATTTTTGTCATATTATGCTTTTATTATTTCAAGAAAGGTAAAAATGCAATTGAAAAGCAAAAAAAGACTTGTGTGCTGAGTTTTTGGAGAAGATGCTCTGACTGATCAAATGTGTCAGAAGTGGTTTGTGAAGTTTTGTGCTGCAGATTTCTCGCTGGACGATGCTCCACCATCAGGTAGACCAGTTGAAGCTGATAGCAGTCAAATCGAGGCATTAATTGAGAACAATCAACATTATACCACGCAGGAGATAGCTGACATACTCAAAATACCCGAATTAGTAAAGTTATTGGTGAAAATGAAAAGTGTCTTTTATTTTATGGAAAAAGCCATGCAGACTTTTTGGCCAACCTAATACTTGGTTATGTTTAAAGGTTGTTGCACAGTGTCCTGTTGCATAAAAGTATCATTTATGTAAATGATCCCCTACTGTGGGGCATGTAATTTATTTCTGTTTTTTTTTGATATTGTAAAGAATAATAGATGAATCTTTGTACAAATCATTATTTTATTACGATAAAATTTTAAAAATGGAATTTCTGGATTAAAATATATTTTCATCTTTAAGAATTTTGATACATATGATCAAATTGCTTGGTAGTAGTATAAGTTGATATCTTTCTGGAGAGCAATGTATGGGAGTATTCATTTCTGTACATCTCTGCCAACACTGGAAATTAACAAGAAAAGTTCTGTGGATGTAGTTTGTAAAAACAGAAAATAGGAATTGCTGGCCAAGAATTTTTCATCTTCTTATCTATGTAAATAAGAATTATACTTTTAAAGGAAACAACATAGAAGTATTTATTACTTAGTACAATGCTGCACCTTGGATTTATGTTTGAGTTAAATCATGTACACATGTACTTTGTATATGAAGTAATGTGAGTGTCTCAGTACAGCTGGAGAAGCCTTTACTCTTGATCCTCACACATGTGTGCACAACACACGGCAGTTATTACTCAATTCTGCCATGTTCTCTATCTGGGTGTATGTGAGAGTAAGTAATGCAAAATCTTGCTGTTTTGAAGCACATAGAGCTGACTTTTACACACTGGTTTTATTTTTGCCTTTGTATTTCTAATTGGATGCTGCTATTCTGTGATCTGCTTTTTAAGGAGATGCCTACATAGAAGAGTGACAGCAGCGGGACTCAAGGTTGCACTGCTGACCTGGTTCCTCAGGTTCCCTGGCTCTGGCATTGCTATGGGAGATTGGATGACTGTTACAGATCCAGGTCTGTCTTCAGGTAACTGAGTTTAACGTGATCGCAAGCTGGCGCAGTCATTGTAATGGTGATTGTTTCCATCGAGACTGTAATTACCACAACATTGAAGATGTGACCAATGAAAGAGACAAGCAACTGTAAAATATCCAATTTCTATCTTAAGTAAAATTACTAGGGAGAGCTAAGAATTATGCCATATTTAGTGGGTTATATGTTTTGGATGGATGATAGATTTCTTGATAGTTACTATTTCTGAGGAAATTTTTGTGCATTTGAAACAAATTCATTGGCTACTTTAATACATTTCCCTGATATGTTCCTTTAGTCGCATAAACTTTGAGCGCATAGACAAGTGATTTTTGTCTGTTTTTATAAATCTAAAGCACTGTAAATTAAGGTAGGAAATTGTAGCTTAACATGCTTAGTAAGAGCATCACTTTATAGTTGTATCTTTTTGGAAAAAAATATATAGTCTTCTTACAAAAACCAACTTTGTCCTAATTTGAAAATACTTAAAACTATTTATATAATTCAAAATTTCTGATAATGGAAATTATTTTAACATTGCATGCATTGTATAAATTGTTTATGTAAGTGCCTTTTATTGATTCTTTCAGAAAGCAAAAATCTCTCTCAATATACCTCAGAAACAAAGATGTCTCCATCAAGTTTATACTCACAGCAAGTGCTATGTTCTTCAATACCTTTGTCAAAAAATGTGCACAGTTTTTTCAGTGCCTTCTGCACAGAAGAGAATATTGAACAAAGTATTTCATATCTTGATCAGGTAACATGGGTTTTTTTTGTAAGAAGGAAGAGTATAAATCATGTTCTATAGTAGAACGTATTATATTGACGTTAGGAGACCACCTGCCATTCCAAGTGTGTTGCTTTGTGGGGGCCAGGCCTTGTATTAGATTTGTGGAGGTCTTGGTGATCGCCTATGTGTAGATACAAGGTGAATGTTTTACCTGGGGCAGGGTGGCCTCCCATCACCCCAGGGGCTCCTCCGCTCAGTGTCCCCCTTATTTTACTGGTGTAGAAACCTGAGTGCCTTTCTCTGAGTGAATGCAGAGCAGAGGCAAAAAGAACCCAGTTCTCTCAATTATTTTTCCTTTGGGGTATTTACTATTTCTTAACTATCTCAGGATAGTTTTTTTTCTTTCTCAGAAAATATTTCTCTTTCGTTTCCTTTCTAAGTTGTCTGGTAACTAACTTTTAGGAAAACGTTTTCTCCCGCCAGGAATTGACTACTTTTGGTTTCCCTTCATTATATGAAGAATCCAAAGGTAAAGAGACAAAGAGAGGATTAAATATAGTTGCTGTTTTAAATTGTATGAATGAGCTGCTTATACTTCAGCGGAAGAACCTCCTAGCTCAGGAAAATGTGGAAACACAAAATCTGAAACTGGGCAGTGATATGGACCATCTGCAGAGCTGCTACGCAAAACTTAAGGTAGAAATTACATGTCAATCTGAATTTTAATGCCATTATTATATAATTTGATACTATACATTTTCATTGGCTTTTTCAAATTTTAGAGTTAATTTTTAAGTTTTGTTTTTTAAATGGCTAATTAAAAGTGAACTTAAAGTAACTTGTGCAAATCGATTATACTGCTTCCTAATATCTATATTGGTAACATTGATTTAATGAATTGTTTAGTGACTTGCTGAATCTGTAGAAAGTCAGATTAGGAAATACTTTTATCTGAGAAAGATAAATAAGGATTGCGTCACCCCGTTCAATCTTGCTTAATAAATTAGATGCTTAATTTACAGAAATCTTATAGTGAGAGGCTGCATCAGTTAATTCCAAGAAAAGTATTCTAGAGGGCATCTAAGCCAAAGTTGCTAAAAATCTCGGTAACAGAAGCAGGCCGGGTTACTCCTAACTTGTGGGAGTCTCTGGGGCTCTGGAGACGACCACGGAAGAACGCTTCTGCAGACTTGCTTGTTTCTCTGATCAAAGGAAGTGTTTTTCACAGGGCCATTGACCTTTCCCTTCAAATATAGAACATTTGTTGCTGGCTTCTGCTTTACTTTCATTTTTTCCTTTAAAGTTTTTTTTATTCATTGAGAGTGAAAGGGAAGAAGGTGTTCAAAATCACATTATGGTAGGACTTCTGATTGTGTATTACGAAGGATTAATAGGATCAACTCAAGGTAAATTTTAATAAAAGCGATTGAATCTGCATACTCCCAGAGGCCCAGCCTCCTTTTGGTTTTTCACCTGTTGGTCCATGCCTCTGTACTTATTTTTCTTCCTCTATATCCCTCCATCCCACACTCCCTCTAAGAACAGATTAACAAAAAAACAAAACAACACTTGATATCTTGAATCTCTGAGCTCTGCTGGAAAGCAATAGGATCTCTGTATGTAATATTTGGAAATCCCTTAGTAGGGAGTGTACAGTGAAGAAGTGGCTTGGAGTTGGCCTGTATGTGAATCCTGGGAACATTTGGTAATTGACTTAGAGAAGCATCTTAGCTCCTCAGCAATACCTGCTCCTACTAGCTCCTCATTGCCTAATGCTGTTTTTTGTTGTCTTCTAGCTCATGCACAGAAATAACAGTATATTTTCTCTTTAATATTTTTAGGTTTTTGTACATTCTATATGCCTAAGGGATAGAGATTCTCCAACTATGCATCTTGGCACACTGGGGAACTATAGTGGGCTGGAGCGGCTAGTTGGTACCTCCAGGCTTATTAATAGGCTGCAAGTTGTGGATATTACTCTAATTATAATCAAAGAGACCTGTAGAAGGTTTTAGGATTAGGTCGACCCAGAGTCGTAAACCCTAGACTAAGGTTTAAAACTTTTTATATCTGGGCACCATTGGCCAAGTGTCTTACAAATAGCTACTGAATAATTAATTATATAATTATATTGGTAATTTGGGGCTGTTGAGCCTTTCTCTAAGAAATGATCATTGATTAGGGCTATACAGAGCATCGAGTGTTTTGCAGGATACCTTCTAATTTAGAATTTGACCTGGGTTAAAATCAGGTATTTTGGATCAGCTCTGGACAGAAATGTGTGTTGAGAGGAAAAGTTGTTGATCTGTCCTTGAAGAGTTTCTAGATCTAGCATACGATTCATTCAATTTTTTTAGCAAAAGTTGTAGAGTGTACTAGGTACTAGGTTTCAAAGGTGAGTGGAACCCAGTCCCTGCTTGCAAGTAGATTGTGGTCTAGAGGAAGGAGATACCTTGAACCATAATTATTTGTTTCACTAATTGTTCTTGGTGTGGGTGATAAGGAAAAAGCTTCACAGGGAGGTAACAACACTTGAGCTGAGATTTGAGGGATAAATAGTAATTTGCTAGTGTTTGGAAAATACATTCTAGGTAGAGCATATTACTTTCAGGGAATAGCATGTAGCTCTGTAGGGGCTGATGTATGTGCTGCATGATGAGAAGTGGTAGGCGGTGAGGCTGGGATCCAGGCCCCAGGTGATGTGAGGGGCATTGTTCAGAAACCGGGGGGCACTGAGGAACGTAAGCGGGAGGAACGTATCATGTAAATGTCAATCTGGCAATAGTGGAGAAATTATAGAGCAGAGGCGTGGATTTGTATTTGAAATGGAAGTGGAGGGGGTGGGGCTCAGAAAGCCTGATGAAAGGACAGCTGTCGGCAGGCCTCAGTAGTCACTCAAACCAGGGGAAGTTTGGACTTGAACGAAGGTAGTGCCAATGGAGATAGCAAGAGGGAGATGTGAAGACAATTTAGGAGGTAGAATTTTGTGGAAAATTGAATTTGGGGAATAAGTCATGAATTTAAGATACCTTTGAAGTCTCTGGCTTGGGTTTGCCGAGGATGGTGGTGTGACTCACTGAGTTGAGCAGTGCAGGAGGGCTGTGTACAGATTTGCAGGGATGATGATGATGAGCTCAGGTGGAGTGTTGGTAATGACTCCGAGTGAATCTCTCCTGTGACAGATAGAGGACATGTCAGCTGGCCCAGAGGCTTTAAGTTCAACCATTCCGAATGGTCTGGCCTGATAGGAAGTTTTAAACGAGAGGGTGCCAAAACTTTTGATAAACCTTCTGTATCTTCTTGAGATCCATTGCTATAGAGATTATGCAAGTCATTGTATCAATTATGATATAACTTTGAGTGGCTTTTATATTTTATAAAGATAAAAAGAGGATTTAAAAAATACTCTAGTCATGCAGAACTTGGTGCATTTTCTCTAGAAATGTGCAGAATGAATTGAAGTGACCACCTTATACTGTACCGATTCCAGCATCGCTGCCGTTTCTTCCTGAGAAAAATCTTTAGAGTTTGCCACCTGCAAGTGAGAATTGGTGTCACAGTGTGGTCCCACCCTTTCTGACCTGAAGTGTCCTCTTTGCTTGGTCATCGGTCTTCTTCAGACTTAGCATTGTCACGGTTGGCCCTTTCTCAGAGCATGCTATAGAAGGGTTAAAAAGTATTAAAAAGAAATTTTAAAATCCTTAGGGGCGATATCACTGGAATAAATGAAGATCCTTACCAGGGATCCACTTTGAAGATCTTTTGAATATACATTAAAAATTTGGTAGTGCTTTAAAAACATTTTGTATACCTCCAGAGTTTTAGCAAACACTAGCATAGGTAGCTTGTTTTTACCAATCTTTTAAGAATTCATTTGCTCTGAATGCTGTGTTAATTTTAATTAAAATTGCATATGAATGTTTTAGGAACAGCTGGAAACCTCCAGGAGAGAAATGATTGGGCTTCAGGAAAGAGACAGACAGTTACAGTGCAAGAACAGGAATTTGCATCAGTTACTGAAAAACGAGAAAGATGAGGTGAGTTGTCAGCTACTGCAGATAAAGTTTAAGTGAGTTTTTAAAAAAAAATCATTTGAGGTGACCCTAAGAGCTAGTTCATTTTAAAACAAGAAAGAACAATGTAATCATCCTCTGTCAAATTGTATGGTGGGCCTCTGTGTACAATATTAGATCGAATTTAACTGAGGTCCGGAACCCTCCCCATAACCCCTCTGCCAAGGGACACATTTGGCTTAGAACACTAATCCTCAGCTCGTGACAGCCAGTGTCCTCTGCCATCCCTCCTGGATGCACATGTGCTGTCACTTTTTCTCAGGCACAGGGGTGCTTTAAATGCAGATCTTTCCTCCGCCATACCTGTGCTTCATATCTGGCATGCCTCTTCTTGCACTATCTTAAATATTGACATTGTTCAACCAGTCAAGCAATTAATTAATTAACTGAGCACAAGAGTTATTGTTTAAAAAAAAAATCTCATTTCTGAGACTAAAGATATACCATAATCTTAATCTCATTTTTGCTTTAGTGGTTACTTAGTATTTGAACCTATGGAGTCAATGCATTTGCAATTATTTTTTAATTTATGAAAGAAGAAACCATTATGTTTTTATTACTTTGCAGTTTGATCCATAACCATGTGATAAATGTAAATATAATACTTAGTATGTAATTTTAGTGTTATATATATTGTTTTAACTATAATTAAAGATTGATATAGTTTAT